>OY294045.1:98685617-98801233 GCA_958510825.1 Brachypterus glaber | reverse complement strand
ATTTCCTAAAAATATATAACATACAAACCACCTTGCATTACTACAAGAATTCCTCTAAAAGCGATTTACTCGGGTAATTTATTCAAAATGGCCCAGAAGTTGTAAGAATAACAACTAAAGCCCAGTTTAATTACATTACAATTAACCAGTGCTTTTAATAATTTTTATTTTCGAGCGACCTCCAAAGAGAATGAAATTATTTTCAAAAGAATTTACACATTTTGATATTTTTATACAATTAAACTATTTTTCGATGTCGGTCCGTCCTACAGGTTTTACAGATCAGAACCGAAATTTTAGGAGTTTTCTTGGTTATTTTCTACGCTTTCAAAGAATGAACTAAAATCGAAAAAATCTATTTTCTTAAAAATGGCTTTAATGATTTTGCTCAAATTGTTATGGCTAATAGTAAATTACAAACAACATGTCATAACTGATATTCCCAGAAAAAAATCACACTGGAGGCGCGTAAAAGTGATATTTTTCCACTTGCGCTGCAAAAGTATCCACACATGTGGATACTTCAGTGAGGCCTAGGGTAGTTTAGTGATGAACAAAAAAAAACGAAAAACACACTAACAGTGCGTTGTGGCGTCAGCAGCTTGCCGAGATGCAAGAACAACTATGATTTAACTTAGATGCCGTTACAAATCTACACGTTCTGTATTTCTAAAAAGTAAAAAATAAAAACTTTTCGTATTTTAGATTTTAAGCTTTCACGGCCATTAAGATATAAAGAACTTTTCACTTTCGGGTTTAGACCGTGTTAATGGATTTTCACTTTCCGTCTCTTACTACTAGAGACATCTTCAGGGATTAATCTGAAACTGTTTCAGATTAATCCCTGAAGATGTCTCTAGTAGTAAGAGACGAAACGTCGGAAAGTGAAAATCCATTAACACGGTCTAAACCCGAAAGTGAAAGTTCTTTATAAAAACTTTTCGCATAAAAAAAAATTAACCAACTTCTATGTCTCTAAAAACTCAAAAATAAAAAATACTTAAGTCGGTGCCAATTTCACAGCGAACAATAATAAAATAATAAAAAAATAGTTGTTAGTAATTAATTTAGGTGAAATAATGAAATTGGCACCGACTTAAGTATTTTTTATTTTTTACTTTTTAGAGACAGGAGTCGGTTCATTATTTTTTTTGCGATAAGTTTTTATTTTTATTAAATCTGATCGAATTATCTATCGTCGGCAGAATTTTGTCCAAAAAAAAGCTGTAAATAATATTCTTTTGTTGTTTTACTCTATTTTTATGTTAAACAACAGAACAAACGTGGCCAACCACGTTACTAAAGAATTTGAATTTTATGTTTTTAAATTTTCCTAAGTAAACAACGCAAGTAGAAAAAATAGTATAAAATATTCGCTTCGGTGCGTTTTAGCGCACTCGTTCATCTGGAAAAGTCGTCGCAAGCGGCTGTTTTCTAAACTTGGCCTAGTGCGCTAAAAAAGTCCATTATAAAACTAATGTTTTAATATATCTACAGAAAAATGCTGTTTGTATGCTACCATTTAATTTAGAGCATAACATTTTTGGTAAGAAGCAAATTTGCTTAATTTTGTATCAAGTCCAACGAAATTATTAAACCAAATAAAACATAAAAAGAATACAGACATCTTAAATACATTGAATTTTGTTAAGGTAGCAGTCAAATAAAAGCTGTTTTTGATAAAAACATAAATATTACAATAAAATAAAATTTAAACAAAAATAGTTTAACATTAGGTAATAACTTTAAAATTATAATTTTAAGTAAAATTAGATTTTAAAATAAGGCAATTATTTTTACTTTCACAACTTCTCTGAACAGAGTATTTTTATTTATGAATGCATTATTTTTAAATTACATGTAATTCAAAAATCAAGGAAATGAATAAAAAAACAGTTAAAAAAAGTTAGGTAGCACTTCTGTTCAAAGAACTAAAGTAAAATAACCGTTTTTAAGAAACAAAAGACACAATAACAATAAATATTAACAATTACATTAAACCTTTACCAATTACACATAAAAACTTTTATTATTGTTTCAAATTAAATTTGTATGTTATTTTATCAGCAAAATTAAGACCAGAGCGAGCCAATTTTAACAAATTATTACTCCATGTTTTTTATTATTTAAAATGGATGGTATTATGCAATAATATGTTAAGGCACTTTGTGAGATGAAAGTAAGTTTTTAAACTTTTTTTTTAATATCACTTAAAAGGGTTTGACCATAACACTTAAAAGTAAGCGCTTGCTTAAACTGTATACAAAACTTGTAATCTTGAATTGAAATCATTTTAAAATAGCAATATAAAATGTTCAATATCCCACTGTCATTTGACAATCTGGGTAAAAATGTAATTGCAAAATAATCTAGTGCACATTGACGGGCAGCCATTGGCTCTTGCGGTGTTCCCCGTCCACGGCCGCCTTGACTTGTGCGCACACGTGCGTCACATTGGCGCCAGCAGAAATGACAGCTGTCACTAGATGGCGGTACTCGGCCTTCCGCTTGTGGCCGTGCTCGTACATTTCTTTGGCCGCTTTGCCAGAGAGCTTATCCAGACTGTACCTGCAAACATTTCATCAAAATTAACGCTATTGACGAACATTTCAAAATAAAACAGACAAGTTTTTTTTTAGAAAAATTTCAACGACAATAGGATAAATATTATCTTGGCGTTATGGACAGACAAACTAAGTTAAGGTACTATTACCGTCTAAAAGGCCGAGAAAAAGCACATTTTCAAGAAATTTATTCTCAGCTTCTTTGTTAAATATTAAAACAAAATATTATTTCATTGAAAATACAAAAGAATTTTTTTTTCTATTTTGTTTTTTTTTTCTAATTTATAGAGGGCGCCAAAGTTTAGTGCTCCAAAAATCCTTGTCTCATTGCGAAAGGTTAATGTTAGGATTGGTAAGTCAAAAACAAAAAATTCAAAAAATTTCTTGAAGAGGAAGGTTTGGAAAGGGTAATTTACCACCATAATCCGGAGATTAACTGTCCGCAATGTGAAAAAACTTAATTTCGAGAAAATCGCGTTTAAAGCTTTTACATCTGCTTGGAGTCAAGACGCGCGCGCTCATTAAAAGTTGCTAGGTACCTTTATAACTCTCAAGTTTGTGAAAAATATTTTAGGAGGCTATTTCTGAAGGTCTCAAAGTTGAAAAATGTAAAAAAACGATTTTTTGAAAATTCTAGACGGTAATAGTACCTTAAATAGAAGTCAAGGAAATGCTGAGAAAAAATAAAAATAAATGAATAAAAGTGACCTGGCGTCCTTGAGTTCCCGGATCTGCTTGGTGCTCTTGAACTTGATGAGCAGCACCACGGGGTAGATGTGGTGCCGGTGCAGCCGCTCCACACACCCGATGGAGGCGTCGATCATGCAGTGCAGCCGCAAACCAGACACGCAACCTGAAATTTCAAACTCTTTTTATCGAAAGCACTTATTTTTGTATCAAGAGCGCAAAATAATAACACATTTTGCGTTCGTAATACGAACAATAATTTTTGATAAAATCCAAAACACCAAAATTAAAACTTAAGACATAATAATATTGATACACCCGGTAATAGTTTTTATTCCCAACTGTGTATGTAATACATACATTACATGCATTAATAAAGCTCGGGAAGTACGTAATTACTGGTCTAGATCTGTAAACTAAATATTACTGGTCTGCATTTAATTCAATTGCGAATAAAATAGTATACAGGTCTCCTGGAAAATGGTACTTTTCCTCGACCTATAAACGGTCTCGGAAAATTAGTAAACGTCAAATCTCAAATTGAGAAATGAATTTTAAGATAATTTTATCGTTTTTTTTTATGTTTAGGTGTTAGGTCGTAGGAAAAATAGTATACGCACCTCGACGCAAACCATTTCGAATGCTTTTTTACTTGGCTGTGCGTCGTAAAAAAAGCACTCTCCTGCAGTAAAAACTAGGTTTGCGTACTCGGTGTTTTCTAATCAATTCTAATCAATTTCAATAAAATGAATGTAAAGTTAAAATAAATATGTCTCTATCAAAAGTTCAATAAAATATTTTCTAACTCTTATAAAATCTGCGGGTTCTTTTCGTTTTCACAAATTCATTCAAATATTTACAGTTGCCATGACAGCAAGCGGAAAAATAATTCCTGCCTGGATTTGTTTAACCTAACAACGAGCGCAAAACATGCTTTGATAAAAGCGGCCTTTCCGAACTAAATTGTTGTTGTAATAGTCTTGAAAACACTTACTGATGGCATTAACAGTGAGACATTCGTAATAGGAGCCTCTGCGGCGATATTCCACGATGTGCCCTTCGGCCAATTCCCGATCGACCTGCGCCTGGGTCCACCTTCGGGTGTCCGTGCTGGGCCGCTGGAACTCGTCGGGGAAGTCGTTCACCAGCTTGTCGGCCACGCACTCCGCCAACGGGCCTGCAAATGACAAATGGGCTAAAGTACTTCGTTACTCCTCAATTTATACAAAAAAATATCACACATTTTAAAAATATCAAAATGTCACCCACTAGAACTGTCAACTTCAAGTGAACAAATCAATTTATTTATTTGTTTTCAGAAATGGAGATTTCAAAGGCTACTTGTTTATGCGCGGTTAATTAAGATCCAGAAAACATTTTAGACTATTATCGATATGAAATCGTTAAATAATAAGTCCAAATGCGCTAGTAGTGAAGAAAATAATACGGTAGAGAAGAATATTATATCCTCGCACTCTTAAATCCCTCGTTGCTCCACAGATCGGGATTTAATACGTCTTCTCACCTTGGTATAATTAGCATTCTCTAAAATATAAATAACAGTATTAGCACAAGGTTAGCCTTACCTAAAATGAGCACGGGCCGGAATTCAGGGTACTGCAACCGTTTGACCCTCTGGTACGAATTCTGGGACAGATCTTCGTGCAACGAGCCGCTGTCCGGATAATATCCGGGGCTCAAATTGCAGAAACTGGCCAATTCCTTCGAGTCCCGGTTCGAACTCAGGCCGGAGCCACTCCGGTGCTTCTTTTTCCGGAAGAACGACCTTCGGGCGGAAGTGGTGCTGCGCCCCTCCACGGTGTCGGCGCCGCGGCGTAGTAACAGTTCTTCTTCTACTTTGTATTTGCTGGGAATCACGCCTGCAACAGATTCAACATTAACTTAAACAAATCCTTTCATTATGGCCCAAAAATACTATCCCATAAACAAGAAGCTTTGCATGCCACATTACATTGCTTCCCAAAGTATGATTTCTTTCAGCTCGTATGCATACTTCATTTTTTTATACTGTTTTAAAAAGTGGCGTTCTCTAAAACCTTTTTTTTCTTTAGTATGAAAAGTATGGTACAAATATTTTTATCAAAGTAATATTTTCTGAAAATTGGGGCTTTTCCTTCTATATTTATAACTTTTTGAAAACTGGCGCCCTTAGACTTTCTTTAAGATAAGATAAGATAAGATAAGATATTTATTGTCGTACATAAGCCACCCTAGGGCGGATATACAAGTCACAAAAAAGAATACATTTAAAATATTATAATAAATTATTGACATTTACAAATTTTTAAATTAGTACACATTTTTATCAAAGTTTTTGTTTTTAAAGGGATATTATTTAAATAATTTCTTCCATAAAATTATTTTTTTCTGAAAATTTATATTTGATTGGATTTTTAGTTTTTGAGTTTCTTAAGAATTCGATAAAAAGTATCTATATACAGGGTTACTGGTAATTCGATACATTCCTTTGGAGATGTGATGGAAAAGAAGATAAGGAGTAAATTAACCTTAATTGAACAGATGATGTGCAAAATATAGTGCCAAAAACCCAGAATGGTCAAAAAGGCGGCCAGGATGAGGTTTGCGGTACCCCAATGAAATACTGAAAAAATATGTCTGATATAGATTTCAGCGAACAATCTTAATTTGAAAATATATTAAGCTAAAAATCAAATATTGTATGCCTACCTGAAAACACCAGATCGCGTTATTTTAATTAATATGAAATAAACGTTTTTATCTTGAGGATGTTTACAATATTTATGGATAATCTTCACACTACCTCGAAAAATCCAATGGCCGGGTTTGCAAAAAACAACAATCCCTTTCCCCCCTTTTTGCCCGCGAAGATCAAGATTTTGAACCTGCAACTGACAATACACGTATTCTAGGGTCCGCAACCAACAATACACGTATTCTAAGGTTCGCAACCAACAATACACGCTCAGTGGTATTTTGGCGAAGGCGTAAAATTGGGGAACGCACCTTTTCTTTACATGCATCATACAAAACTCAATAGATTTTGAGATATTTCAAATTTATTTATTTTCTTAAAAAATTAGACCTTAATGTCTTAAGAGTTAATTTCCAAAAAGTCCACTCAACATTTTTTTAACTTTTATACTGGATTGCTTGTTCAAAAGTATGGTCTTACATTTGGAACGAACAATATCCGGAAACATTTGGATCACATGAAAACTTCAAATAAAAACTTCTAAACAATAATTTTTAAAAGTGATCCATGACAATTTTTTATAGGGTCTTTTAAAAAAAAGTATCAACCTAACACGCATAAAAACTTCCTTATTTCAATAGCTATCCAACAACGTATAAATGTTACAACAAACCCTTAGTTAAAAAAATATAACAAAAATTATGCAAGTAAGACGGTTTTAATTTTGGGCTTTTTAAAACCGGGATTTACTCGAAATCTACGCGGTAAAAATTTTTTTAAATTGAAAATTCTCAGGACTCAAAAATACTTGTTGGATAGCTATTGAAATAAGGAAGTTTTTAAAACAGTTCGTATGCTTGTTAGGTTGATATTTTCTTAAAAAGACCGTATAAGAAATTTTTATGAGTTACTTTTAAAAATTATTTTTTACAAGTTTTTATTTGAAATCTTCGTCATCAAATCGAAATGTTTCCGGATATTGTTCATTCAAAACGTAAGACTTTTGGACAAGCAATCCAGTATGAAAGTTAAAAAAATGTCGAGTGGACTTTTTGGAAATTAACTCTTAAGATTAAGGTCTACTTTTTTAAGAAAATCTATCGAGTTTTGTGCATATTAAGGTTATTTACTCCTTACCACCCTTTCCATCACATCTCCAAAGGAATGTATCGAATTACCAGTAACCCTGTATATTTTCTTTGTAAACGGATTTTGCAAATTACTGGCAAATATATTTGACTTTTATTTTTATGTCCAAAAAGACAGCTGGTAGCCAAACCTCAAAACTTTCAGTTTTGTCTATTTTCAACAGTTTGCGGCCCATAACTTGTTTGCGCAAGATTTTTTTTTTCAATTGAGCAACTTTTTATTTTAAGTTTAAAAACTCGATACAAGTTTGAAACCGATCGGACTATCCGATCTGCAGATCGTCTTGTTATTTAAATTTTTGGCTAAAATTGAAAATTTGTAATAAAAAAATGGTTTTACCGCATTGCTGGCGGTGGCCCTCGCTGTCCAGCTTCCAGGCCCGCCATTGGCCGGGCACGCCGTTGAACATGGTGTTGTCCACATAGAGCACGTCGTCCTTGGCGAAGGCCAATTGGGCCGGTTCGGTCATGTCGTTGCCGGACCGCGAGAAGCCGCAGCGCACGTACAGACTGTCTCCCGGCTTGTCCTTGATCTCGTTGTACTCTGAACACAAATTAACAACAATAATTATGAAAAAAAAAGTTTTATGAAATTTACTTTTACTTTAATTAAAAAAAAAACCGTCTCATAAAAAGTTTTGCCCAGGAACAATTTTTACATTTTAGGGGAGGGCTGAAAAAAAAATTATAATTACATATTTTATGTAATTTTATTTTAACTTATATGATTTTTAAATTTTTCTTTTATTGTGAATAAAAAAGTCAAAAAACAATTTTTTACATTTTATGGGGTAAGTGGAAAAAATGATAATAAAATTTTTTGTGTAGTTTTATTTAATGTTTTATGTGATTTTTATTTTTCTTCAATTATAAATAATTAAAAAAATACGAACAAAACAAAAATTTAACCCCCCTTCCTTCAGAACGATTTTGCTAGAAGATAATATAAAAATAGAACTGCATACCAAATTTCAAGTCGCTAGCTCAGAGTCTTCTTAAGTTATCGTGGATACAGACATACTGACAGACAGATATTTTTTTTTTTGTTGCTAATAATGATTTTTCTCGACGTTTCAGGAAAAAATAAGAAGTTTTAAACAAAAAAAACTTCACAATACATACTACCTTCTTTTAAAAAACGAAGTTTGTTTTTAATATTGCAACTTGATTCCCTCTGATATTTTCATACTGATTCTTCTCGACCAAAATTGTACACAAAAAAAGGATGAAGGATTTTTGAGTCATTTAGAATTTGATTAAAAAAGTAGTTGTATAAACAATGTTAATCTACATACAGGGTACGTACTTTTTAACGATTTTGGAAAACTGGAAAACAGTTCTCTTCAAGAACATAATGGTGTGAAAAGTACAGAAAGAATAAAAAGGCGGAAAGGAAAATAGAGAAAAAGCAGGAAAAATATACTTTTTGTTGTGGCAGAATTTCTTCTCCTGAGGAAGAAAGAAAAAGAAAGAAAGAATAAGAAGTAAACTCACTGTCGATGCGATAGTGCGCAAGCACTGTCACTTTATCGGCCGGCTTGGCCAACTCGTAGGCCGCCTCTTCCGCAGTGGCGTTTTTCAAATCGCTGCCGTTGTATTCGAGGATCTGGTCGGCCGTGCGCAGGCCCGCCAAGTAGGCCAGGGAGTCCGGTTGCACCGAGTGGATGAAGATGCCGGCCGCATTGCCGCCCACCAGAGAGATACCCAGGTTGGAGGTTTTCAGGGTTTCGATGACCAGGTAGCGCGGCTCTTCGGCTACGGATCTGGAAAATGCGATTTTGTTATAAAACTAGAATGTAAAACCAGCTGAACAGTTGCAAGCACCTTGTCCAAACATCGCCTCTAGGCACTATTTTGGAACGTTATCAAATAGAAAGTTGTGTGAATTAATACACCTACGTCGTCAAAGGGGTTTTAGGGGTCGCTAATTACGAATCTGAGGTTAGATTTGAAAAAATCAATATGATGGATCCAAGATAGCGACTATTATTTTCTACACTGATAAAACAGTTTATTTGTGGATACAAAATATTTGGTTGGATATGGTCAATTGAATTATTTGGTTGTGACAAATAAATTATATTACTGTCAAATAAACTATTTTGTTCCCATTAATAATTTAAAAATTAAAATATTTATTTACATGAACTAAAT
This sequence comes from Brachypterus glaber, assembly GCA_958510825.1. NCBI lineage: Eukaryota > Metazoa > Arthropoda > Insecta > Coleoptera > Kateretidae > Brachypterus > Brachypterus glaber. The sequence goes on along the minus strand of OY294045.1, from coordinate 98,791,985 downwards.
ATTTATTTGACACAAATAAAATTTATTACTCACAACCAAATAATTTAATTGGCCATATCCAAATAAAGCTAAATTATCTTCTTTATCCTTAAAGGGTTAAACGCTAATATCCCGAAAACAATGTATTTTGGGAAAAAATTGTTTATAATATTTTTTAAGCAATTTAAAAAAATCTTTCATATAAGTGCTAAATTAATAAAATACAATAATAATTAACTTAATTATAACTAAAAAACCGCTAAAAATAGGAGTTTTACCCCATCCTTATCCCCTTACTCCCAATCGTTTACCCACAAAATCTAATAAGCTCTTTGAAATATGATAAAAAAACAATATTCAAAACCCCGCTTGTCTTTTTTAGAAGTGGACCTAGCGAGTTTACAGACAGATAGACAGACAGTCAGACGCAAGATTTTAGTACATCTTAGTAGTACTAAGTGCTGATATATTCATTATAGTTTAAATAAATACAGCGTTACACAAACAGATTTAGTTAAATTTATTTATTTTTTTGTATAAATCGGGTATAACTATTTATTTATTTATTTATTTTTTTTGTACATATAAAAGCTTGAGATACTTTCTTTTTTTTTTCGGATCCAACTGTACTTATAATGATAAATTAATAAAATTAAATTTGAGCCCTTACCAAATAATTAATAGTAGTTTTTGTGTTACTCCCACCCATTTCCTGAAAAAATCTGTAATCTGCAACCAATAACACCTGGTCCTCGTGGGAGTGTATTCATACTGATCTACTTGTCTTTTTTCTCTCCCATAACCTTCTTCTTCTTTTTATCTCCATTTCTTCTCACAATGGAGATATTTCTCTTCGTATTCTTCTTCTTCTTTGACGTAACCGCAGATTTTGGAGCCCACTTGGTCGAAGGGCAGGTGGTCCTTGTTCCAGCTGAACTTTACGTTTTGTTGTCCAAGTCTGGTAGATGACGCCAGGAGGGCTTTAAAAATAACAAGTTTACTTAGTTAAATCATAGAATTGGTATCCCCTGCATACCTTTTAGTTCACTAAATAATAAGGCACAACTGGCATCCTTAAAGCGAAACGATGGAACCGATTTGATCCGGCCACAAGAGAACAGAAATTATACTTTGAAGTGTATACAGAACGGATGGATGATCTGTATACTAATTCAAAACATTATTAAAACAAGCCGTGAAAACATTCCAAAATTATATATATCATTATTAGTAACTAAAAAAGTTACTAGGCTTATTTTGGCTTTTTAAGTAAATCTTCTGGTGGAAAACGGCATTTTGCGTAAAACTCATTTTACTGCGTTAAACGGGAGTACCTAATTTGCTGAATACACTAAAAAAATTATAACCCGAGTAATATTATTACAAACAACTGCGGACACCCCACGATGGGTGCGGACGGTCAAAATGTATATAAAAAAAGTGCCGCCCCCGCTGCCACCCCCACTACCGCCCCCTAATTTTATAGAAACTTGAGTAGTATTATTACAAACAAGTGCGGACACCTCGCGATGGATGCGGACGGAAAAATTACGAATAAAAAAAGCCTCCCCCGCCCCCTAATTTTATAGAACCTCAAGTAATATTATTACAAACAAGTGCGGATACCTCACGATGGATGCAGACGAAAAAATTACGAATAAAAAAAATTCAGCCTCCGCCGCCGCCCCCACTACCGGCCCCTAATTTTATAGAAACTCGATTATTATTATTACAAACACGTGCGGATACCTCACGATGGGTGCGGACGCTTAAAAATTCAATTAAAAAAGTGCCGCCCCCGCTGCCGACCTCACTACCGCCCCCTAATTTTATAGAAACTCGAGTAATATTATTACAAACAAGTGCGGATACCTCACGATGGATGTAGACGAAAAAATCACGAATAAAAAAAAGGCCGCCCCCGCTGCCGCCCCCACTACCCCCCCCTAATTTTATAGAAATTTGAGTAGTATTATTACAAACAAGTGCGGACACCTCGCGATGGATGTGGACGGAAAAATTACGAATAAAAAATTTGCCGCCCCCTAATTTTATAGAAACTCAAGTAATATTATTACAAACAAGTGCGGATACCTCACGATGGATGCAGACGAAAAAATTACGAATAAAAAAATTTCCGCCTCCGCCGCCTCCCCCACTACCACCCCCTAATTTTATATAAACTCGAGTAATATTATTACAAACAAGTGCGGATACCTCACGATGGATGCGGACGGAAAAATCACGAATAAAAAAAAGCCTCCCCCGCCGCCGCCCCCACTACCCCCCTAATTTTATAGAAACTCGAGTAATATTATTGCAAAAATGTGCCGCCCCTGTTGCCGCCCCCTAATTTTATAGAAACTCGAGTAATATTATTACAAACAAGTGCAGATACCTCAAGATGGGTGCATTTTTTTTATTCGTAATTTTTTCGTCTGCATCCATCGTGAGGTGTCCGCACTTGTTTGTAATAATATTACTCGAGTTTATATAAAATTAGAGGGCGGTAGTGAGAGCGGCAGCGGAGGCGGCATTTTTTTTATTCGTGATTTTTTCGTCTACATCCATCGTGAGGTATCCGCACTTGTTTGTAATAATATTACTCGAGTTTCTATAAAATTAGGGGGCGGCGGCGGCATTTTTTTTATTCGTAATTTTTCCGTCCGCATCCATCGCGAGGTGTCCGCACTTGTTTGTAATAATACTACTCAAGTTTCTATAAAATTAGGGGGCGGTAGTGGGGGCGGCATTTTTTTATTCGTGATTTTTTTGTCTACATCCATCGTGAGGTATCCGAACTTGTTTGTAATAATATTACTCGAGTTTCTATAAAATTAGGGGGCGGTAGTGAGGGTGGCAGCGGGGGCGGCACTTTTTTAATTGAACTTTTAAGCGTCCGCACCCATCGTGAGGTTACCGCACGTGTTTGTAATAATATTTTTCGAGTTTCTATAAAATTAGGGGGAGGTAGTGGGGGCGGCGGCGGGGGCGGCATTTTTTTTATTCGTAATTTTTCCGTCCGCATCCATCGCGAGGTATCCGCACTTGTTTTTAATAATACTAATAAAGTTTCTATAAAATTAGGGGGCGGCAGCGGGGGCAGCACTTTTTTTATATACATTTTGACCGTCCGCACCCATCGTGAGGTGTCCGCAGTTGTTTGTAATAATATAACTCGGGTTATAATTTTTTTAGTGTATTCAGCAAATTAGGTACTCCCCGTTAAACCCTAATATCCCGAAAACAATGTATTTTAGAAAAAAATAGTTTATATATATATATTTAAAAAAAAATTCATTTAAGTATTACATTAATAAAATCAGCTCTTCGAAATATGATTCTAAGACGTCGAGAAATTTGAAAAAAACATGGTCAAAGATTTTGACTTTTCGGCGAAGATTTTCCGATTCCGATGTACACTCTTAGTAGTACTAAGTGCCGATGTAATTTAAATGAAATTATATATTATGAAGACATTTAGAGAATAAAGTTTTTCGCAGTTCGACGTTATTCACTTTTAGTTCGATTTTGTCATTTTTGACTTTCTCTCCCCACGAAACCTTCGATACGGCCCTACATTGTACAAACTAAAAATGTCTACCAAAAATCTAATAAAATTTCATAACTTAAATAATAATTAAAAAATAATCCACTCACAAAGACTCCATTATTTATTAGCTTATTTTAATTGCCTTGCAAATTCATTTTAATAAAATCAGCGGCCATGCTTGATTCTGTGTACCTGCTTCTTATTGGTTGAAAACAAAATGGCAACAAGGCATTCCTGATAAATTTGCATTAAAGGTGTGAAGACCTGATTCCAAAAGCTTTTAAATCATTTTCGATGACGTTTATAAAGAAAAAAATATGTTTATTATGTGATCAATGCAGTCTAAAGCCTAAGGTAAGTGTATATAATATAATATTAATATTTTACAGGTTTAAAATGATACAAAAACCGATTTTCCGTGCATATTTTAAACCAGATTGTAGGTGGATTTAGTGGCTTTTGTAACTTGGCGATTTTTCTACGATTTTGGTAGAAATTTAGATTTTTATTCGAGCTGAGAATTATTTTAGTAGCCTCATCAATTGATCAAGGGACTAGCTACTCTCGGACGGGGTGGACAATTTGCCTATCGTAGAATATGATTCATATTATATGAATCTTAAGATTGTTTCTTGAATTACTAATATTTTTGAGTGTATTTAAGAAAAATTTAAATGGAAAAAAAAACAATCCGTGAAGATATGTAATGCTACGCATCCATTATATATTATTCACAGTAAATGGTATACTGCATTTTCCCAAATACTTAAAAAAAAAATAATTAAAAAAAATTCTTTTTTTGAAAAACGAAAAATAAAAAAAAATATTAAAAAAAATTCAAAAATTTTTCAATTTTTTTTGCGAAAAAGGAATAAAAAATTGAAAATTATTTTTTTTTAATGTTTAATCCCCAATAACTTTTATGTTTTTGCGGGGATTACTTTCAAAATTGGTGGAATTGAGCCTTATTACCCTGCTGAACAGTTGCAAGCAACTTGTCAAAACATCGGCACTAGGCAGTAATTTGAAATGTTATGAAAAGGAAAGTTGTGTGATTACGTGAATAGACCAAAAAGTCCAAACCATTAATACACTTGCATAATTTATTAAAGTTTGAAAGTATGTATCTCCAAAACTTTATATTCTAGCAAAAACTGCATATAGCATCAATTATAACCAAAAAACGCTAAAAATAGGAGTTTTACCCCCATTCCTACCCCCAAAATCTAAGCTCTTCGAAATACGATAAGACAAGGGCGTAGATCTTTTTCCTCTATGGGGGGGGGGGGGGTAATACCCAGGGCCGGCCTTTCAAGCCTCAAATTTGGCGCCCCTAGCAAAAGAAAAAAACATGCCAAAATAAAGCTTTGTGCGCCTACAAAAAAAAATTGCCCCCCAAAAAATGCCATCAAGAAAAAAAGCTTTGTCCCTGACGGTTTCTACCAAACGTGGCGCCCTTACAAAATGACGGCGCCCAAAAAAATACCCTAAGACAAAAGCTTTGTCCCTGACGGTTTCTACCAAACTTGGCGCCCTGCAAAAAAAATTGGCGCCCACGTCTATGGGGGGGTAATTACCCCCATTACCCCACCCTCATCTACGCCCTTGCGATAAGAAACAATATGCAAAAACCGCTTGTCGATATCTTATTTAGAAATGTAGTTATCGAGTTTACAGAGACAGACAGAAAGACAAACGATTTTTTTTACTGATTTCGACTCAGAAAGGTCTAAAACGTCGAGAAATGTGAAAAAAAAATCTTTGAATTTTCGGCGAAGATTTTAATACATCGGCAGTGCCATTCGGCACTCTTAGTAGCATCAAGTGCGGATATAAAATTAAAAGTACTAATTAGTTACTAATAATGAAATGAAATAGAGTATATTACATAACTGTGTGGAAACAGTAGCATTTCAAATGTAAACACTGATACTGACACACGAGCTCGTGTGTCAAATAGCGTACTAAGGACCACTTGCACCAATGATGGTTTGGACTTTCAACTTGGATTATATTGACGGCCGACCAATTATAACGCAGCATTTTTAACTTAAACTCGGTTTAGATCAGATAATCCCAGACCAAAAGTTGGTGCAAGTGGCCCTAAGTAGTACGCTATTTTTTCGGATCATAATATTATGTTATCTTTACAGAATGAAAAGAAAGAAAATTTAAACAAACCGAAAAGATATGTAATGCTACGCATATTGCATTTTCCCAAATACTTAAAAAAAAAATTAAAAAAAACACAATTTTTGATTTTTTTTGAGTTAAAAAAAAGTTTTTTTTAAAAAAAAATATTTTTTTTTTAATTTTCTTTCTGCGAAACTGAAAATAGTTGTATTTTTTTTAAGTAACCCCCATAACTTTTTTGTTTTTAGGAGGATTACTTTCAATTTGAAAGTTTAAAAATCAATAGATATTTTCCCCTCGTAGATCTTAATTTTTCCTGAAAATTTCAAGTCGATCGGATTATTCGTTTTTTAGTTATCGAGTCTACAAAAATCGGACGTTGGACGAACGGACATTTAAAAAAAAAGTTGCTTATTTTTGCATGAAGCAAATTTATATCCAAGAATTTTTTGACTAGGAAGTTTTTTGAAAATTCGAAACTACTGTATAATACTATTTTAAGAGACGACACCCTTCTCTACCAATCAGTTCTTACATTATTTATCATAATTATTCTTTTTTGTCATATTATTTAATTACTAAAAAAATTGTAAATCTTAATGTATTGTAAATTCTGGGCAGAAAGACCTCGGTACCTGACGGTTTCTACCAAACATGGCGCCCATGCAAAAAAAAATGGCGCCCAGAGGTAGGTGACTTAAAAAGTACCAGGTGGGGCTCCCGAGCTATATGCCACCCAATAAACAATGGTTCGGCGGCCGCCCAGCGGCCGACCGTAGGCATGCCGACGGTGCGACGGCGGTCCGAAATTGATGGGCGGCCCGCCGTCAATAGGAGACAGTTGCGTACGGTCAAACGATGATCATTTGCCGCTCTTTTGCCGACCATATTGCCAACCATTTACCGACCATTTTAAGATCATCAAAGAATGATCATTTGCCGCTCTTTTGCCGATCATATTGCCAACCATTTACCGACCATTTTAAGATCAGATTTTGCAAATTGCAACTTGCAATCTATAGATTGCAACATAGACATTTTGTACTGCCCTAGTACAAAATTTTCCATAATGACTTATGCATTGATCGTTAAAAGGAATTGATCCTTATAAGGATATATTAAATTAAAAATAAAGTGTAGTGAAAGCGTACAGATGGTGGCGCCATCTAATGTTGCACAAAAGTACTATAAGTATTTTATATTTGTATTTTATATTGGCTGTATTTCCGGAAAATTTGTGACCACGATCACTCTAGAACGCTTTTAGCTAAAGACTTAAATTTTGGACTCCGGTTAATTATCCAAAGTTCAAGGCTGGTATTGTTTTTGGTTAAAGTCGGGGTGGGGTAAAAACATGTTTTCCAGAATTTTATTTTTTTTAAATGCAATACGAGTTTTTAGCATTATTATTATTATATTTGTATACAGTTTCCCCAATTATAGGGCCAAAAACAAAAAAAAAAAATCAAAAAAATTCAAAAAAAATAAAAAAATTATTTTTTTTATTTTTAACTGATTTTTTTTTCAATTGTTTTTAACCCTATGGGGTAAATTTTACCCCACCCTGAATATTTTTGATACTTGACGGAAATAAAAATATATTTTGGATACAAAACGCCAAAAAACTTAAAAAAAAGCAATAACAATTTTTCAATTTTTTTTACTAACGCAAAACTTTCCTTGGGAAACGTAAAAATGCAAAAAGCAAATACATAATTATTATAATTAATGTTTTAAAAAACAAAACTGAAAAAAAATATTTATGTGTAAAAAATATATAATCGGTTAATCAGCGGTATTTTCGTGATCAATGATCCGAAGTGCGATGGTATTGCCGCTGTTAGGTTGTTTAGTCAGATGCCGACGGCGGACCGACGTTGTGCCGATGTAGTATTTCGATTATCATTTGCCGACGGCGGCCCGACGTTGAGCCGACGTAGTATTTCGATTATCGTTTGCCATCATTTTGCCGACCGGCGATCAGACGTCGTTCCTACGTCGGGCTGACGTCAAATAGCGATGATCATTTGCCATCACTTTACCGACCGTCGGCCGCCGAACCATTGTTTATTGGGCAATATTTATAATGAGGATGTTTTAATAAGTTGTTCCCTAGATCTGCTCCTGGATGAAGTGATCCTATTGCTAAAAACAACATAAAATTGCATAATACTATTAGCAGGCCCGTCAAGTCAAAATAGAAGCCACCCTACATTAAATAATAATAATACTGAGAGTAATGTAAATTGAGGGGTAAAGGGAAACTGGTCAGTAAGGGAATGTTCAAGTATTACGTAATGCAAATTATGATCATTTTGGATCCCCAACCCCCCCCTGTAACGCTATTTTCCTATACCATTAACATGTGCATAACACTCCATAATTACCCCCCCCCCCTTGGAGCGTTACGTAATACTTGAACGTTCCCTGAATTTGGGAAAATTGGAAAGGTTGGGAGTTTTTCAGAGGTGAGGACCTTCTTTTTTTAAGTCATCAAAATTTTATGGTCGGGGGGTAGTAAAGTAACATTTTTAGTTGGGAAATATTTGTTCTGCTCCCCCCCCTAAAAAATGCTTCAGAGCACCACTGAAATTATTACAATTTTTTTTTGTTAGGGTGTTCTCAGCAGCCCCTGTATTTTTTTTCCAGTTACAGGCCTGACTATTAGTATTATTACATATGTATTACACACAGAGTAACTACACAAAATTTGGTTTTCAGTGCTTAATTTTTAACAAGACAGAGTCAAGTACTGACCGAGGGGCTGACCGCGTCTGAAATTTGTACAAAAGAGATCCTTTTTGCAAAGAGTTCCTCTGAGTTCCTCCGAGTTCCTTCTGTGTTCCTTAAGAGTTCCTCTCTGGAAGGGGTAATTTTTGGCAAATAGAAATTACCACGCTATGCAAGCACTACTACCAATAAAATAGTGCTTTACAAAAAGAGCCTTACATTTGTGCAAAAAATTTTAATTTTTTTTCCGTATTGTTGTTCTATCGGTCGGTTGATCTGTCGGTCGTTCTGCCAGGGAAATCTTGTAGGCACAGGGCCGTAACCAGAAAAAAATCTAAGGGGGGCTCACCCCCAGGGAGGCACCCTGACGGTTTCAACCAAAACTTGGCGCCCCTACAAAAAAAATTAGCGCCCAAAAAAATACCTTCATGAAAAAAAGCTTTGTCCCTGACGGTTACTCCCAAACTTGGCGCCCCTACAAAAAAAAATGGCACCTAAAAACAAATACCTGAAAAAAAGCTTTATCCCTGACGGTTACTACCAATTCGGCGCCCCTCAAAAAAAAAATTGGCGCCCCAAAATTTACTTTAAGTAAAAAGCTTTGTCCCTGACGGTTTCTACCTACAAAACTTGGCGCCCCTTCAAAAAAAAATGACGCCCCAAAATTTAAATTCTACCAAACATGGCGCCCCTGCAAAAAAAAAAATTGTCGCCCAAACGTAGGTGATTTAAAAAATACCAGGGAGGGGGGGGCTCACCCGAGCTATATGGCAATATTTATAATGTGGATGTTTTGATAAGGTGTTTGTAACGGCTCATCTAGTTTGAAAATAAAAACGTTAATGCACATGGGTAATAAATAATAATTGTTTCTGACTTCTTGAGTTCCTTTGGCTTGTACAAAAGATTTACTCGTGGTAAGCCCCTCGGTACCGACTGTGTATTACTGGTACTCAAGTAAAATGTTCAACAATCTACTGTCATTCCATAATGTGGATTAATATTTCATACACACAGAACAAATGAGGGGTTCGGGTTTAAAGCCAGATATATCCACAATAAGAAAAGTGGATGTAACTGGTTTTGAACAAGAACTTAATTGGTCTGTCTTTTTCTGTCATTTGCAAATAGAAAAGGAGAGATATATAAAACAAAGATTATCATGGAGGAAGATTATAAACTACCCCCTTTGAATGGGGTAACATTCTAACCATCATGGAGCGAAATCCTTAATAGGTGTCTCCTATCCCGTATATACCACATACACTACTTATTTGCTTAATTTATAAATTCATGATTTTGTGAAAAGAAAAATTACCTTGTGAATGGTGAACATGTAAACACCCGATCAATAAGACGAATTGTAGTTAACTTCTCATACACATATTTAAATCTATCTAAACATTGCCTAGTTAAAATACGTTCATTTTAACATTTTTGTTGTATTTTTTATGCAATTTGAAACCAAAAACAACGCCTATAGAGAATCAAAAAGCTAAAGCGAATTGACGGTTTTTTTTAGGAGTGTGCCTTGTTGCCAGATTAAATATTATTGAATTCATTTTATTTAAAAGTTTTATTCATATGATATAAAAATCTAAAATTAATTATGTTGTTAAATATTTATATTTAAACATACCTTGGAATAACAGTTTTTTAATTTAAAAAAATATATTTCAATATACACCGGCACACAAAAAAAAAAAATTGTCTGTACACCGGGCACCACCTATCTACGGGCATGTTTTTCGACCCGCTGAATACGAATTTCAAGTCAGTTTAGGCCGTCCAGCCTTCAATTTCGAGTAAATTGCAAAAAAAACCCAAAAAATAGCGAAAATTCGATGTTTTGGCAAGAAAAAAAAATTTTTACTCGAAATTGAAGGGTGGACGGCCTAAACTGACTTGAAATTCGTATTCAGCGGGTCGAAAAACATGCCCGTAGATAGGTGGCGCCCGGTGTACAGACAATTTTTTTTTTTGTGTGCCGGTGTATAAACATACAGGAAGTTTGTGATTCTAAATTAGACTTGGCAACGTAACCTGTGCAACGTTGCCTGGTGACTTTTGGGCGTTTGACAAGTATTTTCAGGTTAAAGTTTATATTTTTCGATTTATTTTAATAATTTTCCCAAGTTCTAAACGTATTCTTTTTTGCTTTTTGTGTTATTTTTTAATAACCTATTAAAAATCTGAGTTTTTCCAAACCAAAACTGTTTTTTTCAAAGCAAAAACTTTGTTTTTATACATTGTTTCTCTGTTTTGTTGTGTTTTTTTTTTTACTATTGTTGTTTGTTTTGCAATTTTTAAAATGCCAAAACATTTAAGTGTGGAGGTCAAAGAGTTAGAGGCTTCTTTAACACGTTTTTTTGAGGAGGAACAAGACATTAATGGTCCATTTATCCCTAAACAATGTGAGAGAGGAGAGCAATACATTTTTGTGTTTAAATAATTCAATTAACTTTAAAATTAATTTTTAGTGGGTTAGTTTGGCTCTTGGTATAAGCATAGGAGCTGTAAACAGAATTTCTGCACTTCAAAACAGTGGTGTAGCAATGGAACCACCAGTCAAAAACAAAACCATTAAGAGGCCTGTTACTAGTATTGATGGGTTTACTGAAAATGCTATCAAGAATACGATATACACTGCATATGAAAGAAGTAAGTATGGGAACGTTCAAGTATTACGTAACGTAAATTTTTATCATTTTGGACCCCCACACCCCCACTGTAACACTATTTTCATATACCATTAACATGGGCGTAACACTCCAAAATGACCCCCACCCCCCCTAGAAGCGTTATGTAATACTTGAACATTCCCTATGGGAGTGTTCAAGTATTATGTAATGCGCTAGAGGGGGGGGGTGTGGGGGTTCTCAAAAACTTTACGACGCGTTACAGAGGGGGGGTGGGTGTCAGTAAAAATGTTATGTAACACTTAAAAAATTGTAAACTTTTAAAATGTTTATTGGATCACGTTTATAACAATGATCTAGGCCTAAGATACGGATTCGTTGCAAATTTTATAGCACACAGCATGGTTAACAGTTCACCAAATCCTGCAAATTTTATAGCACACAGCATGGTTAACAGTTCACCAAATCCTCTAAAAATTTTAAGTTATTTAGCATATTCTATGTTATTATAGTTTTTATTTGTGAAATATTATCTTCCGAGGTGCTTAGGCTGAGAGAAGTTTCCCTATCGCTGGCTAGTTTATACATTCCAGGTGGGTCCTTTGTTTTTTAATTTCTTCACTTTCTACATAATTTTTTTATTTTTACTTGATTTTGTGTAAAAAAAATGAATAACTAGCTTCTAGATAAGAATTATTATTAAGTATAATGATTTATTTTAAGTTAATGGTTTAATTTTATCATTTCTTGTCTTTGGGATAGATAAAATTACGTAGTTCTTTTTTTAAGTTTCTTAAAAACATTTTTTCAGCTACATTTCTTTACATGCCTACCAAATGGTTATAGTGCATGGGTCTATTAGATTTAACCCAAAAAAAAAAACAAACTTTTGATATGCAATTTTAATGATATATATTTATGTACCATGGTCTTGCAAGACCCACTTCTTTAATATTTTATAGTTAATGAGTTGCCAATGGCAACCCCAAATTGCGTTCTCTAGTTTTTAAGAGTAAACATTCACAAAAAAGGTGCTGTAGGCATATTGTTACGCAGAAAAAGTTTGGTGCAAAAACGTGATTTGCGTTAATTTTGGATATTTTCTTGGAACCTTCTTCTTTTTAATAATAAAAATACTAAAATTAAATACATTTTGGCATTGCACTTTAATTGGGTCCCAGAAATTTTCTCATATACAGTTTTTTTTGCTAAGACCTGGAAAAATATTAAAATTTTTATATTACATAAAGTTTTGTGGTGCTCATTGTCGATTTTTGTTTCTATTAGAATAGAATAGAATACATTGCAAAACTGTTAAAATGGATAAATACATCAAAATATGAAAAGCTTGTTTTCCGCTATAACTTTCTTCTATCCAATATTGCTCAAAACTAAAAAAAAATATTTTTAACTTTTTTTTTAGGAGCGGACTTTACATGCTTTGATGGAAGTAAAAAAATCCCATTTTCCCAAGTGAATGATGATTATTGCGATTGTCCCGATGCCTCAGATGAGCCGAGCACCTCGGCCTGCACCCACGGCAGTTTTTGCTGCTCCAATTTGGGACACAAGTGGAGTCAATGATGGGGTAAGTGTGTAACCACTGATATTCACCTGAAGCATATTTATGTTTATGTTTGCTTAATAACTTCTATATTTTTAAAAGTATTTTCCAATTCGAAAATTCTGTATTGCATTATTATATGTAGAGTTGCAGAACAGGTCAAGTAGGTACCTAGATATATGCATGAAATGGATCCATTAAATATCCGTGATTTAAAATATAAATATTAAATAAATAAAAGTTGTCATTAAAAATAAAAAATAATGTGTTGTGCAGTGTTCATTTAGTTCGTTGAGCAGTCTATTGTTAAATGAGGATCTAGAATTTTCGGTAGTGTGAGAGGGGAAGCCGGAATGGCCGAGTTTTGTGAAAAGCGCGGGAGTCAGTTTTGGGGGTCAGAAGGATGAATGTGTGTGCTTTGTTTTCATAGGTGCGTAATTATATGAATTTATAGGAGAAGATTTGTTTATTTACTACTAAATAATTTCAAAATTTGTTAAAAGTGATTATTTAACCTTTGGCAGAAGTGTATGCAAATATTTTTCTTTATTTCAAGAATAAACTTGAAATAAAGTTGTTTTTTTTGTTCAAATCGTTTTTTGGCTTTGTAAAGTTTCGGGAAAATACGTAATATGTAAGTACGCCTTTGTTATTATTTGGAGTAGATTTAAAGATTCTTTTCTGGTGAAGAATTTCCTTTGCACTTAAAATAAATAGAAAATTTAGTTACTTAATCTTTATTCAATATTAAAAGGAAATGAGAAAGGGGATTTTGATTTTATTCTGTTCAAAAATACTTATAAAATTGTATTCAGGGAAATTCAAGAGAATAGGGGCGAGGGCTTTCTTTTAAAGGGATATTCTATAGAACACGGTTTTCTATATGTTTAAATAATCACAAGAACTGTGTAGTTAGTTTCATGATGAAAAGTACTTAAGTAAATAACATTTAAGGGTATTTAAATTGTTTATTTCAATTTTTTTACATTTTTCTATTTGCCAATGCACTTTTTGGGCATTTTATTCCTAGTATTTGGTTAATTTTGAGAAGGGGATAACGGGAGGAACGCATTCCACGATTTACGCATGCGCTTGGTTTTGTGCTGGTTTAGTGTTTTTTTAATGGAAAGCGTTAACGTTGGCTTATGTAAGGGCATATCCACCAGCTCGTATAACAACATAGTACATAAGAATGCGATGTCATTGGCTTACAAGATAAATGGCGGCACATCAAGCCAATCACGGCATCGCATTGTTATGCGAGCCTGTGAATAAGAACCCTTAAAAAAATCTTTTTTTTACAATTAAACAATAAATGTAAAAAGGCCAAAAGACCTCGGTCAATAGCCTATTCGAATTTACAATAATGATTTTATTATTATATAAAAGTAAACATTTTGCAGAAATATTAAGCTTTTCATATTTTTATACGGGAAAACAGTATCCAAATAAACAAATCCTGCAACAAAAGTGAATGCGCTAAGCAGAAAATGTTATCTTTCATAGCAGGATTTTCTAACAAAGGATCAACAATAGATGGCGCTGTCTGTATGTTTCGTAGTGCGGATGATAAATGATTATTTACTTTTAGTACCGTCTTAATATACGCTTTATTTTGCCGTCATTTTAGAGTAAAAGTCCAATAGACTAACGTGTTCATCAGACGTCATCTGCAAGACTATTTATCAAAGTAAGTTCAACATTTATTTACTTTTATATAAACAAAGAACATTAACAAACTTAAATAAGTAGGATTTTAAATGAAAATGATTTATAATGTAAAGTAAAAATAAATAAAATTTTAAATTAATTTTTTTTTTAATTGATTTTTTTTTATATTTTATATCATAAAATATTTATTTTTTATTTTTTTTACAACTAACCTTGCCTTATTTGTATTGATTTTATAGTTATCAGGTTTCTAGTTTCAAATCCACAGTCTCTAGTTGTTTAAAGATTATTTTTTAAAACATAATAAATATTGCTTTTGCTTATTATTAAAAAAAAATATAAAATCAATTAAAATTTTTATTATTAAAAAAAAGCAAATAAAATATTAATCCAGATAAAATATAAGTACTATTTTGATGTGAGCGCAAAAACTTTGTACTAAAAAATATATTTAGGAACTAAGATACTAAGTTTTGTTAATAGCCAGATATGAAGTACAGAGTCAAATAATATTTTAGAAAAAAAATACCAAATTCAAGTTTCTAAAAGTTATGAAATCATTTTAAAAACTGACGCGCTGCGTACAATTAAATTATTTTTTTGCATACAGGATTATTCAGAAATAAGTTCGAGAAATTTAAGAGGTGATTCTACGTTAAAAAATAAGAAAAATAATCCTAAAAGTTTGCTCTGGGAATGAGTCCTAAGGGAGCTGCAGCCTTTCGAAGATGGACATATTGAATGGGGAACAAAAAAAGCACCAATAAAATTTTAATGCTGCAAGTCGATTCTTTACTTAAAACCAAGCAAAAAAGTATTTTTCACCAAAACACCCAAATTTAACATTAAAGGAGTTATAGATTTTTAAAAAGTAACATTTTTAGTGGCAAAAAATGTTAGTTCCTCTTAATTGCATTTATTTTTGAAAACAGTTGCTCCTACAGTGTTACAGTATTTGACATTTTAATTATTACATAATTAGAACGAGAGAAAATACACATTTTTTATGTATTTTTACTGAAAACATTTATTACAAAAAATAAAAAAAATACACATAAAAAAGTTTGGGGCAAAAATGTGTTAAGCCTCACATATTTTGTCCGTCTAGACACGCCTCTGGATAAATTAAAAAAAAATAACTAACAAACGTATTGCCCTTATTAATACTAGTATACATGCGAAAGCTCGTCGCTCTAGCTTAAAGGGTACAAGAGTTATTAATTAAAAACCTTATTTTCATTACAATTTTAAAGAGCCGTAGCTCATTTCCGGACCAAACTTTATAGGAACTTTTTTCCATATTCTTTAACGTAGAATCACCTCTTAAATTTCTCGAACTTATTTCTGAATAACCCTGTATAATCCGCTAAGGAATGTCTAAAAAGTAAAAAAAAGACTCTTTTAATAAATAAATTAAAAAATAAATATTTATTTAAAATTATTTAAATTAGGCGCATTTTTTGTACGCATTGACTGCACTGCAGCCTAAAACTGCGTAGTTTCTAAAATTGCCTGTTTTGACCTAGTTTCAGGCCTTGGCATAAAAATAAATAGTTGTTATAGTCCTCCGCACGAAAGAAAGTCTCCGACGAAAGTGGAAGGAATCATTCGCGCTCTGTTCTTTCCGTCAATTTTTAAATTTTATTTAAAATTATAGAAGTATTAAATACTCCATAAATCTCTTTTCCAATCATCGTACAGAATGGTATTGGTAGACTACAGTTTCGGGCTACTGACCCTCTTCAGTACCAAGAGTCAACCATGCAGGCTGACTGACAAAAAAGTTAGACTTTATTCACGTCAGAAGTAAAGTCTCTGTACGATGATTGGAAAATTGATTGATGAAATATATGAGTAGTCCACTTGCAAAACTTCCTAAGTTAAAACAAAATTTGGCAAATCAAGAAAGTTTCTCATATTAAGAATAAAGCTGGTAGGAATGTGAAAATTTGTGATTCTATTAGAGAGTAAAACCTAATTTTAATAAATATTTAAATGTTGTGTTATTATTTGGCATTTATTTAAAAAAACTTAAAGAACAGTTTTGCAGGAGTATTTTAACTAAGACACTTTTGTATTTGTGCTAAATTTTTCAAAAACTTATTTTTTCCCAAACTTAAAAATTGCTATAATGGGGGTTTTGAGGTTTCTGAAATTGAATCTGATAATTAATTTTTTTTAACTATACATACCCCCACGGGGGTAAGGAGGTAAATATTTTTAAATGTATAAAGAACTTTCACTTTCGGGTTTAGACCGTGTTAATGGATTTTCACTTTCCGACGTTTCGTCTCTTACTACTAGAGACATCTTCAGGGATTAATCTGAAACTAAATTTCGAATCAACTTGTGTCACTATTTATGACGAGTTGTGGTTATTCACCCGTGACGAGGTTTTTCCTATCAAAGACTTCCATATTGCAGGTAAGTGGTAACCCTGCTCCTGTGGTACGGTTTACATAGGTGAAACTAAGAGAAAAATTTCTACAAGACTTCAAGAGCATGAGCGCAATATAAGAAAGAAACAAATTTCCTTATCGGCAGTAGCCGAACATGTACATGAAACAGGTCATAAAATCAATTTGTCTGAAACAAAACAAATATTAACAGAAAACAGAAAAATGCCAAGGAAGATACGGGAATCGATAGAAATCATCAAGCATCCTAACAATATCAATCGGGACACTGGTTACCACTTACCTGCAATATGGAAGTCTTTGATAGGAAAAACCTCGTCACGGGTGAATAACCACAACTCGTCATAAATAGTGACACAAGTTGATTCGAAACTTAGTTTCAGATTAATCCCTGAAGATGTCTCTAGTAGTAAGAGACGAAACGTCGGAAAGTGAAAATCCATTAACACGGTCTAAACCCGAAAGTGAAAGTTCTTTATATCTTAATGGCCGTGAAAGCTTAAAATCTAAAATTTTTAAATGTTTTCAATACTTTCGTCAAAACTAGTATATAGTGGTTTTCGGGGTCGACGAAAGTAAATCTAATAATAAAAAAATTTTACTTCCGCCCTCGGGGGTGGGGGTTAATTATTTTTAAATGTGTACAGTATTTTCGTGAAAATTGGTTTATAGGGGTTTTTAAAGTTGCTAAAACTGAATCCTAGAATTAAATACACTGCCCATTAAAAGAGCCTTCCCATTTTTCACCTCTGCGCGTGAAATGGATTTTTTATTATCAGATTCACTTTCACCTTAAAAACCCCAATATACAAATTTTCAGTAAAATCACCTCCACCCCTCAGTTTTAGCGACCTCAAAAACCTCAGTATATCAATTTTCAAGAAAACTGACCCTGCCCCTCAAGGGGTGGTGTTGGAATTTTTTTTATTATTATACAAGGTGATCAGTAACTGCCATGCCGAAATTTACGAGGTCATTCTACATCCAAAAATATGAAAAAAAGTTTCTAAAAAGGGTGGTCCGGAACTGAGCTACAGCCCTTCGTAGATGACGTATTAAATGGGGAACAAATAAGAGCATCAATAAATTTTTATTGCTGTGATTCTTCATTTAAAACAGCAAAAAAGTATTATTCACCAAAAAACCTAAATTTAATATTAAAGGAGTAATAGCCTTTTAAAGTGACGTTTTTGGTGGCACAAAATGTTACTTCCTCTTAATTGATTTTTTTTTGAAAACGGTTGCTCCTTTAGTGTTACACGATATGACATGGTGTATTTGTATATATATATATATATATATATATATATATATATATATATATATATATGTATTTTTACTCAAGAAATATAAGTGACTGGGGGCTAATTTTAACTTAGCCCGGTTTGCAAGTTGATTTTTAAAGAGCACCGTTTGCAGGTGGACTTTTGTAACTTAGTACGTTTTGCAGGGTTGCAACATTTTTCACTCTGTTTCGCACCAAAGTGAATGATTTTTCTGCATAAAAACAGTTTGAATTATAGATTTATACAAGTAGTATACTATTATGCCATTATCTCAATTTTCATAGGGATGTAACTTAGACAGTTTTGCAAGTGGACAACTCATATATAGGCTTTTTTTTTAACCTGAAACTTTTTATATTTAGAAATAACAAAGTTGACCTTGAAATGATCTGGAAAACATAAATATCCGTAAAATATCAATAAGCCATTTTGTTTCCCCCATTAAAATAAACAACTTTTGTCCCACATTTTTTTTTTCTAAAATGCATAGTATTCTAGATATTTGAAAGTTTCAGGTTAAAAAACACCCTGTATAAAACCATTTGTTCCAGAAAATTCACCATGAAAGTGATCCTTATACTTGCAACCCTACTCGTTGCGACACTCGGCGATGAGCACCCCCTTTCGGAAAACTTTATAAGCTCCATCAACAAAGCACAGACAACCTGGAAAGCGGGCAGGAACTTTGCAGAAAACATCTCTATGGGTTATATAAAGAAATTGATGGGCGTTTTGCCAAACCATAAAGAACGCTTGCCTCCAGTTTTTGAACATTTATTGGGAGAGGAACAATTGCCAGAAAGTTTCGATGCTCGCGCACAGTGGCCTAATTGTCCTACTATCCAGGAGATAAGAGATCAAGGGTCGTGCGGGTCATGTTGGGTAAGATAAATATTTTTGCACTTGGTACAAAATATTATCGATATTAGGGTGCCCAGTCAAAATAAAAAAAAAACATTTTTTTAGGGTCCCACCCCTAAAAATATTCATTTAGGTCGAAAACCAACCTTCAATTTTTTTCAGATTTTCAAAAAAATATATAGATGTCGCGCCCGGCGGTGTTTTGAGAGAGAAAACATGTTAAGCCTTTTTGTTATTATTTAAATATAAAAACGATTTTAAGAGAAATTATTCATGAATAATAGGGAATATTCAAAAGTTTATCAATTTTGATAGTCCATTTTAATTTTAAAGCAGTACTTTAAATTTCAAAACAATACAAGCTCTGGCGCCGCAGGTAATTTTTTTTACAAATTTTATGCTTAAGTTTTACAAGTTTGAATTTAAACAAACGTTTATTGACGCCTTTCTTTTGGGGGAGTATACACAAATAAACTTTATTGTAAACTTCCGACGGCGGGCCCCCCTCGAGCCCGGGCCCCGGGTAATCTGCACGCCCCTGAATCCGGCCCTGTTTGTCGCTATAAACATGTTAGCCTCAGCATAATTTTAAACACATATCATTGAATAAGCGTGAAAAACTATAAGCGTTCAAAGATTCCTTACCCCTATATCTAACTTTGAACAGATATATTTTTTTTTCTTAAGTTGCCATGCTTGGACATAGCTAAAGTTGCCTCATACATAAAAAAGCAGTGAAAACAGTAGGATTACGGCAATATAATAGTTATTTAAATATATTGAAAGAAAAAAACGTTCAAAGTATCCCCCACTCACGGTACCTTTTTAAGGGACCTGGCTCCCTTACTAGCCAGTTTTGGTATATCATTATTTAAAACACGTATACAATACTGCATCAATAATCTTTTGATATTTTTATTATTTTCTTTCTGTGACCTAAAGTGTGGAAACTTTGGAAATTGTGTTAATATAATTTTTTTATAGTATTTCAGCTAGATATAGGTGGGAGTAATAAAAAATACTTGAAGGCGGCCAAAGAAAGAATTATAAGTAAACTCTTGCAAGGAAATTGTTAAAAAAAAAATAAAAAAATAATATTTTGATGCCTGAATAATTTTTTTTATAGGGAAAAATAACATTTCAAATTTTTGCATTTTAAAAAGCACCCTAGTGTAGCTATTTAAAAATCATCCTGTATATTTGGTCTGTTTATAAATATTGACATGATTTACAATCAGTGATTCTCAACATAAATGTTTTTAGTTTTGTTTTGATTTCTTTCTTATCTTAAGTTTTTGTTTTTAGATAATTTGTTGACTGTTGTCAAGGCTCAAGTGAATTTATTTGGGAATGATTATTATTAACTGCAAAATAATAAACAAGACGTAAACTTTACGGCGAAAAGATATATAATGTTTCATATTTTAATGTTTATTCTTCGTAACTTATCCATATCATATTAGTATTTACCACGGGCTTATCCAAAAGTCAGTTTTTTTGTGAGGGGGCGTACTATACCGCCCAAGCCCTGTTTTGGTGCCCAAAAAGGAAAAACGAATTTCATAAATAGAAAATAAAATCGTCTAAAAAACAATAACTAGACTATTCTGCGTTATAAAAATGCATTCGTTTTGTTTTTACCCGACTGACCAAGAAAGGAGGTTAATGTGTTAATAGTCTATGTATGTATGTATGTATGTATGGGTGTATGTATGTATGTTTATACCACTCTACACCTAAACGCCTTGACCGAATTTGACAATTGGAGTGTCAAACGATTCGTCCTCATGCCGCGGGTGACATAGGTTATATAAAAATCCATGTTTCAATCCATGTTTCCAATTATAATTTTATTTTTCATTATTCTTGTTTTATTTTTTAGTTAATCAGTCGGGTGTGTGTTTTTTTTTTAATCAAATTATTTATTAGTTAATTAGGGTGTTTTGGCTTGCTTCTGGCTTGTTGTAAAATAAAAAAAAATTGGACTATCCGAAGTTTTTTTTGAAATTTTATTTTTAGAATAATATTGTATAATAGTATTTTTATTTTTAGGCATTTGGAGCAACTGAAGCGATGTCCGACCGTGTCTGCATACACTCAAAAGGCAAAATAAACGTTCGCTTGTCCGCTGATGATTTAGTTTCATGTTGCTACACCTGTGGAATGGGCTGCAACGGAGGCTATCCTGGTGCAGCATGGGACTATTGGGTACGAAAGGGTATCGTGTCTGGAGGCAGATATGGTTCAAACCAGGTACGTTATTAATTATAAATGGGTATGTACATCAGAAAAAGGATCATTTCAACATAGTATTTTCTAACCCAAGCATTTACTAATGTTTATTCCTTGTTTCACGCTGAAGACCAGGGTTTAGGGACTGCAATCCCGCACGGGTTTGAATCCAGAGTGATTTTTGCGGGATTGACTTCAATCACGCGGGATTGTGATTTTTTACTTTGCGATATATTTTTTTTTTGTTTTACATTGTTTTTTCTATTTTATAGTTTATACATATTTACAGCTTTCATAGGTGCCTTTAAAATACTATTTTTTTATAAAAAAAATAAAAACAGTAAAGAAATACTACTTAGTATTTATTAAAAAATATATAATATTTACTTAAATAAAAAGCAAATTAAATTAAATTCTCAAAAAAGAGCAAACTTAAAATCTCACATAAGGTTATTCTTTAAATAATTTACAACTTGCCACTTAAATATCGCGATTTTTACCACCTTAGGGGTCAAATATAAAAAATTCGTGATTTTAATAAAGAATATTTTTGCCAAATATCGTGATTCAAGATTAAGAGGTCTCTGATATACGCACACTTTTCAAAAAATGTTAATATTTACATAATTGCAATTATGGTCAATTATGGTCATGACCATTTACGACTTAAATATCACGATTTTGACCACCTCAGGGGTCGACCATAAAAAAATCCTGAAACACGTATCGTATCGATTTCAATAAAAAATATTTTTGCCTAATATTAAGATTTTAGATTGGGGTAATGCAAATTTTGATAATTTTTGCCATATATGAAGATTCTAGATTAAGGGACCTCTCAGATACGCACACTTTTTAAAAAACCTTTCAACCCCCTTAAGGGGTTGAATTTCGAAAAATCCCTTCTTAGTGGACGCTTAAATCATAAAAGAAACAAACTGTGCAGATTTCAAGTTTCTAGGTCCAGAGGTTTGTACTGGGCGTTGATTGCTGAAGTGAGTTAGCATTTTATATAATAGATTTCCCCAATTATTATTTCGTGTATAGAAAATATTACATATTAAGTATACTTTTGAATCTTTTCTCCTGGTCGCACTGTGCGAGTCACACAATTATTATTAAAAAGTTTCTTTAAGGATATTCGTAAAAATTATCATGATGCATTTCTAAACCTTACAGCTTAATTAGAATATCATGGTATCTAGTTACTATACAGGGTGTTCCACAATTTTTCCCTGTGTTCTCAGAAATAGTTGGAACATTTTAATTGGCGAGAAAATTTAATTTAATTTTAAAGGGTATATTTTCACGTTTTAAAAAATTCACCACCCTCAATTTTTTTTATCTTAATTTCAGTTAAAATGAATATTATACATTTTACTTTCTGGCAGATTCTTACCATAAGTTACCATATTTTTTGTATAGAACATTAACAATCTTAGGTACTGTAAAATAAAAAACGAGTTATTAACAATTTTTAATAATTTTATTAG
This sequence comes from Brachypterus glaber, assembly GCA_958510825.1. Classification (NCBI taxonomy): domain Eukaryota; kingdom Metazoa; phylum Arthropoda; class Insecta; order Coleoptera; family Kateretidae; genus Brachypterus; species Brachypterus glaber. Next base: position 98,769,427 of record OY294045.1, on the reverse strand, counting down.
CGTACCTACAATAATTATTATAATAATTATATTCTATAATAGGTTTCAAATATTTATATTATAAAAGATATTTTATTATTATATTTTTAAATTTCAATTTAATATTTTTATCATTTTTAGTATCTAGTCTTTTGTGGCAGTTTCTAAGTTATCAAGTTGGCAGTTGCTGTTTTTTTCTTGTGTTTTAGTCTAGCATTTATAATTCAAAAGTCGCTTGTATCAACTTCCATTTTATTGAAATTTTATGTTTTTTTTAGACTAGTAATTAAAATTTTAAATACTTTTCTTCAGTTGCGATTATTTATTTGTAAATAACTTTTCTTTCAGTAATTATAAAATAATTTCTTTTTCTTTTTTATCGAGTTTTTTTATTTTTTTTTAATTAATTATATGCAGTGACATTTATTTACATCGGGATTCAAATTTTATTTAAATAGCTATTACTTATTCTAAAGTACTTTGTTTTTCTTTCCATTTTAATGGTCAACTGTAGTAACTTCCATTTTATTGATATTTTATTTATTACTCCGTTTAGACTAAAAACTAAAATTTTAAATACTTTTCTTTAGTTGTGAATAATCTAGCTTCAGTCAGATTAAATTAATCTTTAAAATTATGTTTAAAACTTCCTTGTTTTTAGTAATTACAAAATTATTCCTTTTATTTCAAAACAATTTCTTTGCTTAAATACAAGCCATTTTGTTTAACTTTTTCTTCCTTCCTCTTCTTTTTTTTTTTAAATCGATTTTAATTTTTTTTAATGTTTTAAATTAATTAGATACAGTGGCATTTATTTACATCGTGATTAAAATTGTATTTAAAAAGCCATTACTTATAATTCTATACTTTGTTTTTCAATATGCCCATGTAAATCAGTTAATTCTGTTTTCAAGCGATCAAATATCTCAGTTAAATTTTTTCGATAGTCTTGTTCCGGCTGTTTTTCCGTTAACGTTTCAGCAGTTTTCATTTCAGTGTTGACCTGTACACCGATTTCCTTCTTATCGACATCTTTTATTCTTTCTTGCCTCAAATATTGTTGAAGAAGAATTATAGCAACTGACAAATTATCATCGGTTTCTTTCAATTTTGACTGTAGAACATTTAGCTTCTCTTCGATACAAGCCATTGTGCAATACTGATTCTCTTGGTTATTGTGTCGCATGTCAGCCCCATTGTCATACTCTTCGCAATCTTAACCCAACTAGCATGCTTTGTGAATTTTACCTAAATAACTGGAACCTCTACCATTCATGATCAGGGCCGTGCGAAAAGGGGGGGGGGTCACCCCCCTCAGTAGGCTTTTAAACTATTATTTTTAAAATGTTCTTCCTGATTAGGAAAAATTTGAATCAAGCGAAATGTATATGACTGTAATATTATAATTATATAATATGTAGATCTATTTTTTGATAGTTTTCTTCGACAGGGTTCCTACAGATCAGTAAAAGAGTGAAAACAGGGAAAATTCATAAAAATTTTGGGCTGCGGCGCTAGATCTTTCTTACATTTTGGTTTTTAGTAGCTCACGTAGGACTCATTTCTGGACCAACCTTTATAGGAACTTTTTTTCATATTTTTTTAACGTAGAATCACCTCTTATTTCTGAAAAACCCTGTATATACCGGGTATCCCAAGTCTATTTACCCAGCGATTTTCTTGAAAACTAAAAGAGATAATCAAGTTCTGCGAAAACCAACTTAAACTATCTTTATATCTATATATTTGATACTTTCAGCTCCTAAAATGTGGGCAGGGGGCATGGGGGGAGGTTTTTAATTGGAAAGAGGGGTCGTGTGATACATCATTTTAAAGCAAATAAAATTCTCTATTGGACTACATATATTTTTTTTTTTTTTAATTTTTTTTAAGGTTTTGATCTTTAATTTTTTGTGCTAAAAAATGAAATTTTTTAAGTTTTTTTTTTTGTAAATTTTTATTTATGTCAATTAAAATTAGTTTAAAAATATAATTTATGTTTTTACATCATAAAATTAGTAAATTTTAAAAAATTGTTTAATTTTTTAGAGTAGTTTTGACTAAAATACCCATTTTCAACCCTATTTTAAACTCAATTTTTTTTTAATTAAATAATATATGGTTAAATGGAGAATTTAATAAGTTTTCGAGAAAATCGTTGGGTAAATAGAGTTGGGACACCCGGTATGTATAAACAAAAAGTTAAAGGGAATTTTAAATACAGTATAAGAAATAAAGTGCTCCACGAACTCAAAAAATCATATTTTGGAATATCCAGAAAAAAAAACACTATTTACTGCGAAAATTATACAATGCAATTTGGAGCATTGATAATCCTCACGGCTTGTTTTATTATGATATATTGATTCTCCGATAAATTAGATGCAATATTGTGAAAGCATGCAATCCGAAAACTTTTTGACAGTCACATCACGATATCTGATCGTTTATTAACCCCGTTATTTATGTATGTATAAGGATATTCTAATTTCTATAAACCAGGAAATAATAAAATGGTGTTGAATCTAGAATAAAACAAGAAAGCACAAGTTCGTTTGTACGAAAACAGGACTTTTTATTATTGTTTTTTTAACAAAATTCTGTGCCGAATTTCAACTAAAAATCACGAAGTAAGCATCCGACCCACTTTATTTGAATAAAAACAATAAACAAAATTATAAATTTTTTAGAACGCAGAACTTTTTTAATAAAATTTATTTAAAATATGGTCAGCAAAAGAACGGCATTGGTATTGGGTATCGTTGTTGATACGGGATGCAAACATTTAGATAAAAAAAACAGTAAATACAATATATTAATATTAAGAAAGTAACAGAAAAAATGCCTTTTTGTTACGCGAAAAAATTGTGGTAGCTTTTTTTAAAATGTCATCCTGGAGCCAAAAAAAGTGTTTTTCAGTTTCTGTTTTTTTTTTTAATTAAATTTTCGATTGACGTGAAATTTGAACGGTACTTAGAGTATGGCCCTAGGAACAAAAGTGACCTAGTGCCGATGCGGGCTTTTACCGTGGGGATGAATGTCACCCCTTCTCGGGGGTGGAAATTATTATACTCAAAATAACCACAGAAACCGATGGAAAAATTTATTCCATTAATAATTAATTAAAATGTTAAGCATATATGCTTAAATGGAGCTTAAAATAAAAGCATTTATTATTATATTAATTTTTTGAATGTTTACTTGCATATTTTCCATTAGTTTTTATATTAGCTATATTTTTTATTTAGGGTTGCCGTCCATACGAAATTAAACCATGTGAACACCATGTCAATGGTACCAGGCCACCATGCACAGGGGACGACGACGAGACACCAAAATGCATACAAGAATGCGAGAAGAGTTATCCAGTGTCATACGCAAAAGACTTGAACCGTGGATCCAAAGCCTACTCCCTTTCAAGTAACCAGAATCAAATTATGAAGGACATTATGGTTAATGGACCTGTGGAAGCTGCATTTGTGGTTTATGAAGATTTACTAAACTACAAAACTGGTAAATATTTAAATTTTTTACGTCGATTTAATTCTAGTGGATTAAAAAAAAGTCGGTACAAAAAAAACAGGCAGACACTGTCACTGTGGTGACAGAACTGTCATAATATAAAGGGTCTCTAGATCTTTGTAACTAAAATACTTTATAAGCAAGTTAAGCTACCTAACTAAGGGTAGTTTACTGGTGAACAATTGGCGCAAGCCTCCTCATTAAAATGATCTCAAACTCGCAGAATAAACTTGATATGCATGCATCAACTGTTCTGTAAACTACCCTTATTTTTTGACCTAGAAGGTAATTTTTTTATTTTTTGTGTAAATCCATATAAAATGCTTAAAAATTAACTTTTAAGATAATCGGATGATTTTAGAGGGGTGAACTGCCTAAATCTCTTACCATTAAACTTATTTTAAATTTTAATTTTTAAATAAACTTTTCATCCGATCTGCTTCAAACTTGATATTTACCCCTTTTATATAAATATACACATAAAACAGTTAACCCCCTAAGTCAAAAATAAGGGTAGTTTACTGATGAGCGGTTAGCGCAGGCCTCCCCATTAGGACTATCCAGATCTTTTAATATAAATCGTTCACCACTAAACTACCCTTATTTTTTGACCTAGGGAGTTGAATTTTTAATATTTTATGCAATTTCTTATAAAATGGTTAAATATCAAGTTTTAAGGAAATCGAAATATTTTAATGCTGTAAATTGCGTAAATATCTCACCAGTAAACTACTTTTAAATTAAATTTTTTAAACAAATTTCTTATCCGATTACACAACTTCCTGTTTTATAACGTTTCAATGAGTGCCTAGTGCCGATGTTTTGACAAGGTGCTTGCAACTGTTCAGCTGGTTTTTTGTAAATTCATGTAAAATGATAAAATATAAAGTTTGAAGCAATGAACTAGAGGAGTGGGGGAACAGGAATGGTGTCTAAACGAGAGGCTAATATGAATGGTAGCCATTAACCGCATTCTTTACTTTGGGGGGTTCAAATTTTTCACACTAGGTGGTGCGATTTGGTAACTTTATAGGGAATTTTTATCTTAGGATTGGCCATTGTGGTTTATTGAAAATCAGATTTTCAGGGTTGTGAAAAAATTACAGAAATATATTAAATTAAAAAAATAACAAATAAAAAAAACAATAATAATGAAAAACAAGAAGGTAGGTAGGTACGAACCTTACTTACAAGCAGTTGAATCTTTTGAAGGACCCGAACCTTCATTCCTATACATATGTATATGCATTTTGGTTCTGGCGTGTAGATTGTTTAATTCTTGGCCATTTTCCTTATATTAGCCCCAAAATATATTGTTAAAATTAATTTTTGTTGCTGGCTTAAGAAAAGCATATTAGCCTGTTAATACAAATAATTACACTGCTCCCCTTCTGATCCCTTTCATGCCATGTTTTATCATTTATTCCATGTTATTATTCCATGCACATAACTCTCAAATTAATAGGAGATAGGATGCAGTATGTTTTAATCAATTCAGAAAAAAGCTCAAATCTAAAAATTGAGTGTGGAGTACCTCAAGGGTCAATTCTTGGCCCCACTCTTTTCTTAATTTATATCAATTCGTTGTCAAAGTTAAAGTTAAAAGGTAAACTAATATTATATGCCAATGATGCAACTATTGTCTATTTTGATCGTTCTGTTGAGCAAATAAATGCGTTCATGGCTTCTGATTTAAATATAATAAGGAGGTGGTTAGACTCTCATAAACTCTCACTCAACATTGATAAATCTTCTTTTATTTTTATAAAAAAAAATAATAGAAACCGTAATATATTTAAAAATGATGATTTTCCTTTAAAACAGGTAGACAGTGTAAAATTTCTGGGCTTGGTAATCGATGACAGGCTCTCTTGGAAGGAACACATTGCTTATGTTTCCAAAAAGATTGCCGGTCCGATTGGTATGCTAAGGAGGTTATACACTGTTCCTAAAAAGTATTTGAGGTCAATCTACTTTTCACTGATTCATAGTCACTTACAATATTTAAATATTGTATGGACTTGTACTTATGATAAACATTTAAAACCCGTAAAAGTACTGCAAAATAAAGCAATTAAAAATATTTATTCTCTTAAAAATCGCTATCCAACAGCTGATCTTTATAAGGATTACAATATTAGGTCATTAAAAAGTATATATGCGTATCAAGTAAATATTTTTATAAATCAAGTTTTAAATGGATCACGGCACTCATGTCTTGAATTCCCTCATAGAAGAGATGTGCATAATTATGCAACCAGAATCAGTGAAAATGTGGATTTACCTCGAGTATTTTCAGAATTCGGTAAAAACTCTATATTGTTTAAGGGAGCATCTGTTATAATAAATTACCAAAAGACGTAAAAGAACTCAAAGGTTTTAAATTTAAAAAATATATGTCATCTTGTGTGGATAATTATATGGAATAAACATTTAGTGATATATCGTAATATTTTTTTCTGTGATAAAATATATTTATATGTATTTAGAATTAAGAAATGTAAATGTATATTAAACTGTATGATTAGAGGTGTCCCTCTATAAACTAATGTTTCTTGGGATGTAAATAAACTATTTATTATTATTATTATTATAATAAAAATAAATTTAAAAAAACATATAATTAAGAAAGGCTTAAAAAGTCTGCTCAAACATATAAATTATTCAGATAGATATCAACATGTCAACCGTAAGTATTACCAGGAAAAACTATTACGATAAAATTCCCTATAAAGTTACCAAATCGCACCACCTAGTATCAAAAATTTGAACCCCCTAAAGTAAAGAATGCGTTTAATAGCTGACAACGTAGTGTCTACTTATTTGTATTGGAATCCTGTTCCCCCACTCCTCTAGTTCATTGGTTTGAAGGCGATCGATTATTTCATCGGCACTTAGTGTTACTAAGAGTGTATTGAAATCTTCGCCGAAAAGTCAAAATGTTTGACCATGTTTTTTTTTCAAATTTCTTTTTTAGACCTTTCTGAGTAGAAATCAGTAAAAAAAATGTTCCGTCCGTCCGTCTGTCTGTCTGTCCGTCTGTCTGTCTGTAAACTCGATAACTCCATTTCTAAACAATATAGTGACAACGGGTTTTTTTGCATATTGTTTCTTATCGTATTCCGAAGATCTGCTTAGATTTTGGGGGTAAACGATTGTGTTATTATAACGTCAGTAATATTACGTCCCTGGACTGTGACTTATACACGTCACGACAGCAAGACGTCATAACATGACGTCATGTAGGTCAGTTAGTGCCCAATAATTGATGTCAAACAGACGTCTTTTGGTTTTATGGTGGGTAGGCTATCCCAATAAATCTATCTATCCAGTGCCCTATTTTAGATTGCGTCTCTTCAGATTTGGTTAACATGTTGTGAAGTGGTATATAATTCGGTTATAGCCGAGCAGTAAATTATAACTTTTATTATAACTTACTCAGGTTGGCCATACAATCTTCTATCGTATTTAAAGTATACCCGAGCGGAGAATATACTTAACCACTTATCACTTTATTTGGGAGCGGGTATTCTAGGAGACGGCGCTTTGGAAACAGATAAAACGATTTCTTCTTAACTTAAGAATAATATATTAAATAAATGTGAATAAATTCTTCAAGAACATGAAAGATCAATTCTTACTAAAAGTCCTATTTTTATGCAAAGCCCTTAAATTCTAATTTCCATTACATATTAGTTTTCCATTAAATACTTATAATAAATATGTTTGAAATCCCAACTATTCGCAATCCTTTTCAAATCCCAATTTATTGTCCACATTTTTCTTAGTGTAAATATTAGAACTGGTTCGTATAAGTCATTTAAATTATTTTACAAAATATTTTTCAAAGTTAATTAATATTCGCCAAAATTTCTATCAGTGTTCATACTAACAATTTTTATAAGTGTCCAAAATTATTTTTATGTCTGATAAAAGTCTCAAAATTTTCTAAGTTTAAAAACTATTTTTAATTCAAGAATAATTCTCAAAAATTATTTCTCACAGAAACTACATTTTCACTTTTGACACTACTGGATACTTTTTAATTAACAAGACAAAAAACTATTCAAGAATGATCACCTCTAAAATTTTGAGCTCTATTTATTCTCTTGATAAACCCATAAATTAAAATGAGGCATATTTAGGTCACACACCCTAATGTTTCTGGGTGTGGTCCGGGCAAGAATATCTAAATTCCCCACTACCAAAGTTCAACGATTTTTACTTAGAGGGGTCCGAACAAAACCCGAAAATATCCGACGTTACTCATGCTTAGATGAATTAGATCTTATAGGCTATGTATATTAAACTAAAATTTTAAAATTATACGGATCATAACAAACATAAGGGAAAAATATTATTTTGGCAATAACCCTTATTGATTTTATAAAAAAATATTGCCATCTATCTAGAAAGTGCACCTTCTGCAGCTTTTTTTTTATTTTATAGGTGTATACCAACACGTAAAAGGAAAGGAACTAGGAGGTCACGCAATCAGAATCCTGGGATGGGGTGTCGAAGATGGTACTAAATACTGGATTATCGCTAACTCCTGGAACTCCGACTGGGGTGACAATGGTACTTTCAAAATTTTGAGAGGAGAAGATCATCTTGGCATTGAAAGTGGAGTTGTTGCTGGCATTCCCTAGATAGAGGAAGAATCTGTATTATTATTTAATGTGATCGAAATATTAATTGTTTGCGATTATTTGTTTTTGGGTTGGGGACAAAATGCTGAATAAGAAAATACTTAAACTAAAACCAATATCTTTATTCATAAGTGTTTGGCATTAAAATCTCTTAAAGGGTCTTGTAATTTATAAAATTTTTTTAGAGTAGTTAAAAGATGTTTTCAAAATAAATAGCATAACCAAACACATAACCAAAAGTACACTGCTAAGACAAGTTGTCCTATCTGCAAAAATTCACTTTTTGAGATAGGCACACCATTGTATTGCTTTACACTAGCCCCATGTGCCTACTAAAAAGAAATGTCCTATCTAAAACCCAAATCCTGAAAATTAGCCTAAGATTTTTGTCATATATGGAAAATTTACAGTGTTTTCTAAATAAAATTGTCCTAACTAGTCTTTACTAGACGAATAATTCAGGACTAGGACTAACTTAGTAATTTGATTGCACTTTTTAAATCATTTTGTCCGAACTTTCTCAGATAGAACAAAATTTGCATTTAATTATTGCATTTCGTTTGGACTTTTATATATATTTTTTCAAAGGATATTAGGTATTTTTGATTTAAAATAAAGCAGAACATGTTTTCAAAAAGTGCAATAAAAAAAAAACTGTGCAATAAAAAAAAAACTGGCCAAAACATCTAATTTGCAGATATGACAACTTGTCTTAGCTGGGCAATATAGATTTTGGTAGTTTTGTGTCTTTTATCTTAAAATATAACTTTTTTGTGTCTTTCTATTGGTACTTATAAAAATGCAATATGACCAAAACCTTTATTTCTGATCCTGGTATTTATTTTGTCGCTACTAGATTTTTACTGCCGTCATAGCTTAAAATAAAGTATTATTTTTTTTATCTAGTAGGCTTAGAAAATAACCATTCATTAGGCAATGATGTAGATCAGTTTTGAACTCAAGTGCATACTCTATGACAGTTTTAAAATATGCCACATTGTGAGAAAAAAAATATAAAAAGTAATAATTTATCGCTAAAAAAATAATATTCTATTAAACTGTGTAACTCATAAGTAACAAAAAATAAACTAAAAAAAGCAAAATGGAAAAAAGAGAACGCCTATATTTCAAAATATGGTAAAATTTATTTTAAAAAATGGAAAAAGTATAAATGAAGATATATTCTTGGAACGTTAATGGAGGCAAATGTTAAACGTGATTAGAAACCGACGAATACTTTGAAGTTTTCCAAAATTGGCTGTAACCATTATATGCATTTCTTAATGTTATTTCTTTCTCAAAATTAATGGAGAGCCCCTAGCACTAGCTTAGGCTTATTTGGGGCTCTCCATGACTTGATGTGTATAGTATCACATGATTATATCAATAAATATAAGAAGCTGAAATTTTAAAAACGCAAAGAGATGAATATGAAACAGTAATTTAAGGTACCAAAGTTATTAAATCATCTTCAGGGTTAGAACATTTAGTTTCAATATGGTTTTTCTTGTATAAGTGTATTTATCGGTATTTATTAATTACTGATTAAACTTTGTTTCATATTATATAATTATGAAATATAATTATTAATTATAATTTCATATAATTATGAAATGTCAAATATATCGACATATTCTTGTTCTTTCTTTTTTACTTCGATTTATTGATGCACAACGTTGTCTAGTTTCCCTTTGTCAGATCCTCCTATGATAAAGACGAATACGTTATTTTAAGCTATGATGGCAGTTTAGAAGTCCATCGAAGCTACTACATTACTATATACGAATCCAGGCCCGGACTGGCAAGTTAGGCTAGTCGGCGATCGCCGAAGGCCCCCGGCTCAAGGAGGCCGCAAAAAAAAGGCGATTATATTTTCTATTACTCAGGTATTTTTTTAACTACACTATAATTAGTGCATTAGTGTTTTACATAATCTGTACGTGTCTTTGAGGATATAAGGAGCCACAAACCGGCAACGCTGTTGTCAATAACAGCGTGTTGATAATTTATAAACAAGTAAAGGGGGAATTTGGGCTAAAAAGCTTTAATTACTTTTTCATTTTATTAAATTTTGTATTTTGTAGTTTGTTAGGTAATTTGTATATTGCGTGCTCAAAAAATTTTGGCCTGCGGCGCTAGATCTTTCTAACATTTTGGTGTAATTTGGAATTATAAAACTGTTGTAAAATATTAAAATATAAGTTTGTAAAAAAATTGTCTGTGGCTTCTTACGTTTATTTTTAATTTAAGATAGTAGAACTATGCGTGAAATTCGTAAAAAAATTTCGCCTGCGGCGCTGGAGCCTTCTTGCATTTTTTGTGAAATTTAGAATAATAAGACTGTAAAAATTGAAATAGATCAAGTTTTTAAAAGATTTCGCCTGTGGCTTTCTGAAGTTTTTCTCTATTTATGATTGTAGAACTTACGCGTTAAAGTCGTAAAAAAATTCGCCTGCGGCGCTTAAGTTTGGACTTTTTGGGACTGATAAGGCCCTCCTTTTCGCACAGCCCTGGTTAAAAATAAGTACATGAAAATAACATAGGAAGATGGACCTTATTAAGATTAGTTTACGTGCAAAATTTCGTTGCAATATATCGAAGGGTTCCTGAGTTATTAAATAAAAACCGAATTTTTTAGTCACTTTAAAAGAGTCTTAGCTCCCTTACGACGCATAGTTTGATTTTTTTTATAGAAACTGTTTGTTATATTTTCTGATGTAGAATCACAAGAGAGTTTTTTGCTCGTCATTTCCGGACACCCTGTATAATATACATTGTACATGCCTTGATGTGTTTAGTTAACGAATGTGTTTAGTTAACGAATGTGTTTACTTTTTTAATATTTATCACTGACTTTTGGCCAAATTATCTGCTCTTCTGGCCCATAGTGCTCACGAGTTAAGTGAGCTCTCGTTAACTCCGAAAGATTTAATATATTTTGTCACAGCAATTAACTATAAGTAGGTATTATTAAAAAGTTATTACACTAGTATATTTTTTAAAATTTAAAATTCCTGGATACATTTACGTGGCCATTTAAATAAAATACAGAGATAACTTCTTAGATATGTATGTATCTAGATGGCCTAGAAGGGTTGACATCTGTTCAAGAATAAAAAAGAAATAGTCAGATTAAATCTTTAAAATTGATAATCTTTCGCCCTTTCGAGGTATTTTAAATTTTAAAAGTAAATTATGGACACGTCGTTTTGTCATAAAACTACATTAATTGGACAATGCCACGTTTTCTTGGAAGTCACTTTATTTAAAATATATTTTATTCTTACCTACCTCATTTTTATGTTTTAAAGGCAGGTTTCAATGAACACCACCAAGGCCTTGGAAGGGTTTCTGTAGCAGATTTTAACCGTTATGAAAAACCGGCTCAAAGATATTATTTTTAGTTTATCCTTTTAAAAAAATACATTATTGGGAGTGTTTTACGCTAGCGTATGGTATCGTACAGTACGATCCAAACGTTACCTGTTTCTTTTAACTTTAAAACAAGTTGGGATATCGACTTGAAACACATAAATAGGATAACTTAATATCTATATATTTTTATTAGCTTTTAAAATGTGTGCATAGACTTTTAATTAGAAAGGATGTCGTGTGATACATCATTTTAAAGCTCCTAAAATTTTCTATTTGGTCATATATTTTTTGAGGGGTGAAAATGAGAATTTTCGTTAAAATTTCATAAAAAAAAATGTAGGTTATTGACTAAATTCATAATTTAACAACGTAAATAAATACTTTTACACGAATTTTAAATCATATAAATAAAAATAAAAAAGACCTAAAAAATGAAATATTTTAGCAACAAAAAAATAATAAAAAATTTGTAGTGGAACAGAGAATTTTATTTGCTTTAAATTTAATTTATTTTTATACTCTCTCTTCTCTAAAAAAATCTACGAATGCCCTCCTGTCCACATTTTAAAACCTAAAAATATCGAACATAGCTACGTTTTATACGTTTTTCAAATTTTAAGTTAATTCGCTAAATGTATTATCTATGGGTCCAAAAGTCCAAACCAAGCGGTGAAAAATTTTTTTTTTTGCCAATTTTATTTCGCTTGTATTTTCTAAAATATTAATCTGAGATCTATCCACATCAATTTTTGTCTTTTTTACGACCAAGGGACTGATGTAAAAAAACAAAGAAAATCTTCTGATTGAAACGAACCATTGGCGTTTTTAGTTTCTATAATAATTATCCACACAAAAAAAGTTAAATTAAAATTAATCAAAAACAATCGCCAATAAATTACAACAGAATTACTCACCAAGGGACTGATATATTGACCGTCACCACCTCGTGTTCTCAACACAAGCAAATCTCTAGCACTAAATTCAAAATGGCTGACTCGCAACAAATGGTGTTTACTGCTAACTTAAGTAGTTCTTTAATAGAGAATAGACTATTAACTTTTGAGCACTGCAAAAAATCGCAAATTTTGAAATTTCACATGTGATAAAAATTATTTGAAATTAATTGATTCTTAACACTTTAGAGAGTATCCTTAAAAATAATTGAAAGTAAAACAAATTTTGAAACCTAATAATTTTAAAAATATAAGCATTTAATTGTTAATAGTTGTAATGGGACAAGGGACCTTAAGGACGAATTTTAAAATAATCCTAATTTGATATATAACATTTACTATTAGGGCTATAAAGAACTTGTATTTAGCTGTTAAATAATAGTCATATTTATTGAATGTCTGATAGAAACTTTTGATCAGGCTAAGATTTTGCAGGCTTATTTTGAAACTCAAAAAGAAAAAATATAGATATCAAGTTTTTTAAATTTTATAAAATTACAAACACTAGGGATGGTTTTATACGAATTTTATCGATATTTGAGACATAAAAGTACTCCTTAGGGTTGTCTCTATAAATTTTTACTCTAAGGGCGTTCTAACCATGGTACCACGACACTTGGAAAAGATTAAGTAAATATTTTTTTTTTGGACCACCCTAAAGCCCCAAACTATATTATACTATATTATAGGAGGATTGGTGTAGTGGTCTACCGCGTCTGTACATGACAAGTCTACTAGCCAACTAGCGTGAGTTCGATTCTCACTGTCGCCGATTTGCCTTTTTCAGTTAATTAATAATTGAAATTTGGCGAAGGCGTAAGTGAAGCGGACACTGCCTATAAAAACTGGTTCGAAAGTCAGTATAAGCCAGCGGTTCCCTCTACTACTAGCCCACACAAGTCTTGGACTTAGGGGATGCTTAATTAAGTAGAATAGTACGAGGTTAAACAAACATGTTATGTAATCTAATTTAATTATACTATATTATACTGTTTATTTTAAAAAAAATATTCCTAAATCATCGCGGTACCGCCTTTACTTTAGATATTTTTCTTAGTAAGTCAAAATAGTTGAACGTGTTGTGTTTTCGAAAAAGCGGAAAGTGTCGCTATCGTAATAAAGCCAATGTTAACCACAGCACCTACGCAGAGCGCTGTAGAAATAGTTAAAATGAAGATATCATCTAATCTTGACCTAAACTTTAGACCATTTGTGACATGTAAGCCTTACATTGTAAGGTTTACGTGATTTTATTTTATTTAGTTTGACCATAAAATAAATGCTACGCATTCATTATGTACTTTTTACAGTAAATAGTGTATTGCGTTTACCCAAATATTTAATTTATGAAATTAAAAAAAAAAAAAAATTCAAATTTTTTTTCAAAACTTTATTTTTATTTTATTTTTTAGTCCAGTCAAATAACGAGAAATTCCTATATTAAATTGCAATAAATGCATACGGGTAGTAGTGGATAGTAACACAACACTCCTGTTAGTTTTTCAATTTTAGGGGTGAGTGCGGTTATCTCGCTTAAAATGCATATAACGTGTATATTATTTATTGATATTGTCATTTAGGAGTTTTTATTCCTTAATTAGAAAAGTACTTATTAATTAAAAAAAATTAATTAACAATCAAGTTAAATAATAGTAACAAATAAGTAAAAAAAAAGAAATAAATAAACTCTTCAAGTATATGATTTTTGACTTTCTTGTTCGTACAATAATATGTAAGCATTCCCTGATACGATGGATGTTGGTGAAATTGAAGATACCCTAGAGTCGTTGTATTCGTGCCACGTATGATTATAGGGATGTTTACAATAGGCGGTGTAGTGTCCGCTATACGTGGTACCACTGTGATTTGAAATGGCGTATAAGTTGTATTTGGAGGGTGCAACGGACTCTGCTGCATAATTGCTCATATCTAATTCTTCTAGGGGGAAGTCTACGGTGACTTTGAGCTTAGTTTGAAACTGTGTCATCGGGGAGAAGCGTTTAAGGTGAATTACTAATATTTTTGGGAATTTTTGAATTCTAAAGAATTTTGCATATAACCAATTTTGTTTAGGAAAAAATTTTCAACAATTTTTGTTGGGATCCTTTTTTTCAAAATTTTTTTGTTACGGTTGCAGTGGGCGCTGAAAGTCGAGTTGCGCCCTCTATAACCGTACCAAACTACCTATAAAAATTTATAATATATTAAACTTATAGAGAATTTCAAGAGCTAAAAGTTTGCTAATAACCAATTATCGTCCGATGAATAATTTGGCTGAAAAATGGAAAAAAACATTTCACCTCCAAAATGGCTATTTTTGAATTAACTCGATTAATATATTAAAAAAATTATCCAAATAAAAATTTTTGGAAATCCAAATTGGTTATATGCATTTTTATCGTAAGATGCGTATTAAGCAACTCCCCTTAAATTCAAGATAGCCGACACCCGGTGAAAAACTAACAGGCGTGTTCTGATACCATTCACTACTACTACAATTTACATTTATTATTTGACTGGACTTTTTTGCGAAAATTCAAATAAAATAATCATTTTTTTTTAATTTCCTTTTTACGAAACACAAATAAATGAAAAAAAAAATTGGAAATTATAGATTTTTTTATTTTTTTTATAACTTTTTTGTTTTCAAAATTGTTCCTTTTTATAAAAGTAATCTTTCCTGAAAAAGATACGTTACACTGATAAAACACTTAATTTGTGTGTACAACATATTTGGTTGGATATGGCCCATTGAATTATTTGGTTGTGACAAATAAATTTTATTTCTGTCAAATAAACTATTTTGTTCCCATTAATAAATGATTTTGAAACTAAAATATTTATTTACATGAACTAAATATTTATTTTACTCAAAATTTATTACTCACAACCAAATAATTTAATTGGCCATTTCCGAGGCCATATCCAAATAAATATAAATTATCTTTTTTATTAGTGTAATAGGAATATTCTTTCAACTTTTTCGATTTTTTTTAAGTTTAACCCCCCCATAACTTGTATTTGGGGGGATTACTTTCAAAAACAATAGGGATCTTTCCCTCATAGAACTTGATTTTTCATGAAAATTTTAATTTGATCGGATTATTTGTTCTTGAGTTATTGTGCACAGAAAAACGTGAAATCAGACGGACAGATGGACGGAAAAAAAAGAATTTTCTTGTTTCCATGAAACAAATTTATATCGAAGAATTTTTTATCTAGGACGATTTTTGACATTGTAAAATTCGAAACTACCGTATTATACTATCCTGGGCCACAAAATAGTAAATTCATTAAAATACTACCTAGCAAACATTGGTTCATTGGCCGCCCGTTGGTCAAACATTGGCGTGCCAATGTTTCCCACATTGGACCAATGTTGTCGAACCCACATCGGGGCCTACATACCAAAATTTTTAGTTTTTACTGACCTTGAAAACCACTGAATACTGTATTTCATTAGTTTATTAAAATTTTAAAAAATTTGATGCTAAATTATTTTTTATCTTTTTTAGCGACCCGTAATACCAATTTTTATAAAAATAGCACTAAAAACTTACGTTGACTATGGAAACGGTTGTTCTGACAAACGAGGGAGAGGTATATCACCTAAAATAGTACAAACAAAAAACTTTTTTTGACGGATTTGTATTCAACGTTTAAAAATATGTAAAAAACGTTGGTTACAAATTGCGCGCAAAAACATTATAAACTAGTGTAATGAAAGAATTAATATTTAAATCGCAATAACACATTTTTTATGCAGGTAATTATATCCTACTTCATCATTTAAATGTGCAATTTGCAATTATTTTCTAATTAACAAGAGGAAATAAAGAGTTTTCAACTTGGTTGTATTATACTTAATATTGCAATATTTCATGAAGCCTGTCAAAATTGAGTATACTTAATAAAAAGTACCATGGTACTCTTTACTATAGAGATGTGCTTCAAACAATGGTTCTCATGTGAATTGAGTTAACTCCACAAAATCTGAAACAGTGAAACCAAAAAAGCTGTACAGGAGTTCAATGTTTTTCACCACACACTGATAGAACAATAGCGTAATTAATAGAGTTTTTAGGTTATAGTATACAACAATAAATAGTTGTATATGTGCCAACCACTATACCGGGTATCCCAACTCTATTTACCCAGCGATTTTCTCGAAAACTAAAAGAGATAATCAAGTTCTGCGAAAATCATCTTAAATTAGACAACTTAAACTATCTTTTAGCATATATTTAATACTTTCAGCTTTTAAAATGTGGGCAGGGGGTAGAATTTTTTTGAATGAAAAGGGGGGTCGTGTGATACATCATTTTAAAGCAAATAAAATTCTCTATTGGACTGTATAATTTTATTTTTTTTTTTTTATTTTTTTTAAGGTTTTGAAAAAAAAAATATTGTTTTTTTTACGTTTCTCGACGTTTTATATCCAAAATATATTTACTACCCGGTTTTACCATACCAGTTGGACAAAATTGGGTACTTTGATGCTTTAACAAAATAGTTATTTATGGTACTAGTGGGTAAAGTAACTCGAAAATTAACCTGCTTGGCTGACACCTCGCAGGTTAATTTTCTCATGGGCAATATCGGTTTACCCATGAGTGTCATACAAGGTTTTATCCAATAAATAGCTTAGGAATTCATATTTTTATTAAAAATTTTAATGACATTTACAAGAAAATAATTTGACAAGTGACAGTTGAGTGGGTAAAATAAATAATTATCCACTCAATAAAGTAAAAGCCACGCGGGGGTTATTATTGAGTTTATCTATTTAAAATAAAGCTAGTAATTGTCTTATTATCCGTATGTATTGGATAAAAAATATTATTGACTATGAAAATATTTTTAACAACTGATTATGGCAGGGTACACTAAATATATTTAGTAAGTGCCTTTTCACAGGCCCGCATTAGAACATAATACATAACAATGCGATGCCGTGATTGGCTTGATTTGCCGCTGTGTATCTTATAAGCCATCACGGCATCGCATTATTATGTTTTATGTTCTTATACAAGCTCCTGGATAGGCCTTAATATGTTAAAATTAAAAGAATGTTTGCATTAGTAAAACTGCACTTAATGTAGATATTAGTTTTTAACTGATACCCGGTTCTGTATGACTCCTAATAAATGGCTATAGAAAAAACCTTACTTTATTCAGTCTCTCGGTCAACAAATCTAAGACAAGAATCTCATCTTACATTTCACTTAAATCAAGACCTCTGCATGTTGACTTAAATATGTCATAATTATGCCTCAATCCCAGATGTAACTTGATCTTTTTCATCGTTACTTTTTTGTTTCCGCAACATGTGTACTCAAATAGTGATCTGTCAAATGTTTTGAAAACAAGTGACGACTTCTGAATACGCCCTTTTAAACCTTTAATAAGACAGAGTCGCACGTTTTACAAGAAAACAAAAAAATCAAGCTTTGAAGATTTTTATTGCTTCGCATTTTATTATATACTCTTCACACACACCTATGCTCGGTTAGTTATGAGATTAACTAAAAAGTAAAAAAAAACTGACCATGGATCCTTGTAGTTGAGGGTCCGGACATTATAAAACTATTTGCAGTTAATTCTGATCAGCTCGTATTTGGTAGATAATGTCAAAAGTTCATCAGCAGACTTCCTCACCATCATGAACCAATTTTCTAACTAACCAAAAGGTGATTCCTATAGTATCCCTATTGAAAATGACGGGTCTGCGCGGGTATAAGTGGTGCACAAACCGGGTGAATTTCATCCGCTCAAGTCCGGTTTATGCACCATTTATACCCGCGCAGGCCCGTCATTTTCAGCAGGGATCTAACTGAATTAGCAAACCACAGAACACAAACTGTCAAGTTTGCCTTGATTTGCGCTTGTAGGCAACCCATTAAACAGCTAATAATATATTGTAATCAGAAACTATCTACCCTTGCTCTTTGATTGTAATAAATATGAAAAAAGAAAACTGAAGGTAAATAAAAATTATATATACTGGTTGACATACATAAGGTGGGTATGTTCTATGGTTCCTGCACTCTTGCACTTTACAGTTGAACACATTCTTTGTCATGTTTTAAAAGTAAGGAACAAATTCAGTACTTATTTGGTTGGATGAAAAGTATACGTCAGTGAATGCATTTGCAAGAAAGTGCAGGCCCAACGAACAAAACTATATATAAATTTGTATGCTATTTTGTGCTTTGCTTTTCTCAAAAATTTTCGAAATAAAAACTAGAAAATATTAAATTTATATTTTTTCGGAATCGTAGGAAAAATAGTGTACATAACTCGTTGGAAAGTGTATTTCTTACACTAGTGGGGTTTCCTCACTCGCCTGACGGCTCGTTCGTAATCCTTCCCACTCGCGTGAAAAATATCACTTTCTACACTAGTTATGTAATATACTATTTACTATTCTAGTTTCTTATCTGTTATTAGGGCAAGGTTATATAATCAACGATCATCGGATACTCTTTCAAATAGTTTTGTGGACTGAGAGGTATATAATTGTCTTTCAGGGCAGGAAGTCATTACGGTTAAATATATTTGGCTCTGTTCGCATCTGGGCTCAGACCGTGCGTTTATTAAGGCACAGAAAAGAGGCTTATATGCAGACAAAACCAACATTATTTAGATAGTAAAATAATTTAGAGTAAGAAGAATTATTACTATGCGACGATTTATGGTATTAATTAAAGGCCTTACACTATTGCAGTTGTGTCTATTCATTTTTAACAATTCTTTGATGGTCCATTCATAAATTTGCAAATTACATCGGCACTTAGTGCTACTAAGAGTGCCGATGTATTGAAATCTTCGCCGAAAAGTCAAAATCTTTGACCACGTTTTTTTTCACATTTCTCGACGTTTTAGACCATTCTGAGTCGAAATCAGTAAAAAAAATTTTTGCGTCCGTCTGTCTGTCTGTCGGGGTGTAAACTCTCTAACTCCATTTCTACATGAGATATCGACTTGCGGTTTTTTGCATATTGTTTCTTATCGTATTCCGAAGAGCTGATTAGATTTTGGGGGTAAACGATTGGGGGTAAGGGGGTAAAAATAATTGGGATGCACGGATTAATCAATCAAATAAATTTCTTTTCTCCATTATAATGGGCTTTTTCGTCAGAATAAAGTTTAATAATTCACCAATTTTAAATATTTGGTAGATTGTACTTTGAGAGCTGTTTTGACAATCTAAAGTCACAAAGAAGTCACTTGATGATATACTCCCAACTTCGGGTATTTACACAGAAAGTTGAAAATAAAGAATCAAATTTTGAGGGGTTTTTCGACAAGAGTGGTTTTCTCACTTTTATTTTATTCCTTCTCTTTTTCTTACTATTCTCCCCTCTTTTCCTTTTCTTTATCTTCTTTTTTTTTCCTCTTTTTCCTTATATTCTTCTTCTTTCCTTTATCTTCTTTCTCTTCTGTCCTTTTTCCCTTATTGCCCTTCTTTCTCTTCTTCATATCCTTCCTTTTCTTCGTCTGCTTCTTCTGCTTCTTTTTCTTATTTTCCTTCTCTTTTCTATTTTTTAGTTTCTTTTTCCCTTCTTACTCTATTTCCCTCTCTTCCTTTTTCTTTATTTTCTTCCTCTACATTATCTTTGGATTTTATGATAAGCAAAATTTGCAATGCATATGAATCCGTATCAACGAATAAGGTGCAACTTTACATATGCATACACACATGCAAGTGCAGGTTTGTTTAAAAATATCCATTTCATTTCCTCGCCGATGAAATTACGTTCTAATGGATGTAAGCGAGTGCTCGGACGTAAAACGTTCTCGTAATTACGTACGGAAACGTGCAAAATTCTAACGATATATCTCAATTAATTTACCGCTTGGAAAGTCTTTTACTTGAGCATGATAGAAAGTTATGGAACTTTGATGACCTAAGTAAAATACAGATTATTAAATTAGCCATATGAGTTTACTAAACCCATTGTGTTTAGGGTCACTCGACCAGTTGTTACTTTGTCTAGTGTTTTGGTGTTTAGCCGTTTGGGTTTTTGGAAGTTTTCTCCCAAACCGACCAAGGGAACGTTCAAGTATTACGTAACGCAAATTTTGATAATTTTAGACCCCCCCTGTAATGCTATTTTCCTATACCATTAACATGGGCGTAACACTCCAAAATGACCCCCCCCCAGGAGCGTTACGTAATACTTGAACGTTCCCTAACCACCAAAACACACTAACACATCAACTAGACAAACTCCAAACCGATTGAGTGACCCTAATTGTGTTGGGCTATTAAAAAAGACTCAGCCCATACAGGGTGATTTAGAAATAAGTTACAAGGACAGATTTAAGGTACAAAAATATGAAGAAAAAAAACGTTTTGGTGTTGAATCCGATTTTGAGGTAAAAACCTTATACGATTAGTTTTCGATATAGTATAAGGTTCTATTTTGACCTCAAATTCGGATTCAGCGCCTCAAAATACATAGGAATATAATTGTGTCAAAAAGGGTATTTGACACAATTGTATGCCCATACTCCTCACGTTTTTGCGTCCTTCAACGACGTTCTTTCTGGCTTTGGTACACAAAACAGTTATTTTTTTTTTATAAAAAAGGCGTCCAATTTGTTTAGAAAACTTTAAAACAAAATTTAATTTTTAGGTGAAACTACAAAAAAACTTTTAAACCTACTTTTTATATTAATTTAACTAAAGGACAAGTTACGCTACCTTAAATCAAAGAAATCTACTTAAAAAATAAATAAAACAAGAAATAAATAAAAATATAAACATTTTTTATAATTCGAAAGTTGTTTTAATTTTCAAATTCAGACTGTTTTCTTTTTTGTAGAAATATGAAACTTCACATTTGGTTCGTTTCAAATTTAGTTCATAAGAAACCTGTCTGAATATAATTATATCATCACCTATTAATTTTATTAAATGTGACATTTGCTTCTTTTAAAAAGATTTTTACCAGGTGGGTCTTTTTATAAAAAAACACAAAAATGTGTTTATTATCACAAAAATATATCTAAAAGAAAGAGCATTGAAATGAAATGCTTCGAGTTTTTCACTACACTCTTGATGGTAGAAAGGTGGTCTAAGTTTAAATAGTAAGGTAAGGGCCCTAAGTTTACCGACATAAGCTTTGAGGGTTTGTATAAAATAGGATTTTCATTTAAATCATTTTTTTAATTTAGAATGTGGTAGTTCAATTAATAGTTTATCTAAATCCATCGGCACTTAGTGCTGCTAAGAGTGCGGATGTATTGAAATCTTCGCCGAAAAGTCAAAATCTTTGACCATGTCGAAACCAGTAAAAATTTTCTTCGTCTGTGTCAGTCTGTCTGTAAACTCGATAACTCCATTTCTAAAAAAGATATTGACAAGCGGTTTTTTGCATATTGTTTCTTATCGTATTTCGAAGAACTGATTAGATTTTGGGGGTAAACGATTTGGGGTAAGGGGGTAAGAATGGGGTAAAACTCCTATTTTTATCGATTTTTGGTTATATTTAAGGCAATTTAATCGCACATATAAAAGATAATTTTAAATTGGTCAAAAAATGTTACAAACTATTATGTTGAACTGGGAAAAAAGGAATGCCGGGCGCCGTATAGTTCAAATGGGGGTCGTGGTTTCGTATAAGAAAATCAGTAATGAGTTCATTTATTGTAGGAAACAATTTCAAAATACCCAGAGGTAGGTGACCGATGTTATTTATGAACATAAATAAGTTCCAAACTAAAACTAATATAAATAATTAGGATTTAATAAAAATATAAATTAAATAAGACTTACCTAATCACCAGGATAATATTTATTAATAGATAAATATTTTATCCCTAAGGATGACTGTTATAAAAATAGAACTGTATGAATCGGTTAGAATGTCAAAGATACAATACAACAGGTGAACAGGTAGTTCCAGCAAAATATATTGGTAACCTAATTTCCTTATTAATTAAATATCCCTAAATGGTCAAGGTCACCTAAATAAGGGTAATTTGACAGAATGTAAACATAACCAAAGTTAAAGAACAGTGTGAAAATATTGTTTTACCACACTATTTTTTCGTAAAATGCATTGTTTTCGAGATACTGGGGTTTAAAGCAGTAAAATGTTTTTAATATTTTATTTATAACCCGATTACAAAAAAAAAATATTTTAAATAAAAGCTGTTTTTAAGCCCTATAAAAAATGTTATATAGGTACAGTTTTTTGCTAGAATATAACGTTTTGGAGATAAAGACAGACATCTTACCCGCATTTGGTATGCATGCACTGATATTAAATAATAATAATTATGGCTAAAAAATCTTAATTTGAAACTTAATTTTAATTTAAAGTATTTAAAATATAATAATTTTAACAATGTATTTATAAATTTCAGGCCAATACTCACCTATCAAATTTCATTCACTAAAGTTGGTACAGTTAAAATGACATCGCATTAAACAAAAATGGCTTCTCCGTCGACCAACTTCATTTTGGAAGGAATATCACTAGCGTTCTTATTTGGCGCTTCAGTCAGGTAGTTACCACAGACTGCAACTGTTGCTTCATCTGTTGACGTTCGCTTGTTATAGACGATTCGTCATCTTACCCACTTCATCATCTTGGGACCCCTTCCCCTACAAAACAAAAACATTAAGGAAAAAAAATTTATTACAAACTACTGAGTTTATGTCAAAGGCCAAGGATTGGTTTCTGGTAAACAGGCTTTCCTTAAATCTAAATAAAACTGTTGAAATTTTCTTTACTCATAGGCCTTTACATAATATTAAAATTTTTGAAAATAAGTATCTTGGACTCTTTTTTGATCCTAATCTAAATTGGAGCAAAACATACTGAGTCACTTGCTTCTTTTCTTTTGAAAAGGTCCTTTAAGGTTGCCTATTTTGCTTTGTTTGAGTCGAGACTGACATGGTGTGCTAGTCTGGGGTCACGTGTCGGGCGTGGACAGATTGTTTGGGCTGCAGAGAAAATTGATCAGGATTATGACTAACTTAGGTTACCAGGATGACTGCCGTGATAAATTTGTTGCTTTAAGACTTTCCCTTTTCTGACATTTTTAATACCATTTTTAATGCATTAGTACATGTAAAACAAAATTTAGGTAAATATAGCCTGCAAGCTGATACACACTTTAATACACGTTCAAACAATATCAGGTTAAATTTAGGTTTTAGGTTAAATTTAGATTGGAAAGCAGTAATTTCGGCACAAATTATGACGGTCCTGTTTTTTCCAATAATCTGCCAGTCCAAATAAGAAATCTACCCCTGATAAAATTCAAACAGATTTTAAAGTCATATTTTCTATAAAGGCCTTTTACAGTACGGAGGAATATATAAAAAGTAAATTAAGAAATTCTTTGTAGCTTGAAAATGACTTTATGTTAAAGAAGTCGAAACAATTGTCGCTGTAATGTTTGTTTAATAGACAATAAATTTATATTTTGGAGAGATAACAATTTTTTCTATGGTTTATATAAAAAGTAATTTAGAGCTTGATATTTTAATTGTGTGATTTTAATTGTCTGCTATATTATTGTAATTTTATATATTTTTTTGTAATTTACTATGTAATAACAAGTGTAAACTTTTGTATCACAATGATAAATAAATAACATAAAATACACTTGTATTAGCATTTTAAATGGGTTAAAGATTACATTATCAAAAAAAAAAGACAATGATCAATTAAAATTATAATTTACTTCTACTTCTACTTATACAATTATTTGACCACAGAGATAAAAACTGAGCTACAGTTATTAGGCATATCGAAAATTTCAAAGAAAACCTACTCTATGAGCTATAACGATGCGAAGAGTACAATAAGCTCGCCAAAAATTTCTGTGTAAATGGACCTAAGAGCCGAAAACAAGACACAAGGACGCCGTTCCGCGAAACACGACGTAATTTATGGGTCTGTAAATGAAAAAAATCGAGTAGGTCTTGTTAGTTTTTAAATAATGCTTTTTAAGAACCGCCGAATCTGTGAATAGATATGTAAATTTAAAATGTTTCATCGCTGAATAATGCTCTCGAAATAACATTTTTGGATATTTAAATTAAAGCAACCTAATCAGCTGATCAGGTTGCTGGAGATTTTTTTAACTGTATCTTGGTCCTTGGTCCAGTCGCCTAAAATTGCCACGATATGGTTTTGATTATCGGAGGACGTATTTTGGGGTAGCAAGGGGTTAAAATGACCTGTCACTTAACTACATTTTTATTTATTATTAATAATAGCACATTATATGTATAATAATTGCTATAGGATCGTTACGTAATACTTGAACGTTCCCATACCTCTTAAAAACACACCTTAATCGAATTTAAAAAAGATATTTCCACAAAATTTACCAAACATTTATGATTTAGAAATTCCACACTCCTCTATAGAATAACTTAAAAAATACAGTTTTTTATGGAATTTGGACTTTAATGGAAGTAATGATTTTTTGTCAACAGATTCAGAATTTGTGCAAAAAGTAGGTATTACAATAAATATCGACTTTTATACATGAAATACTAATGCTAATGACAAAGGACCCAGCAAACCACCGTACCATAATCGGCATAAATAATTATTGCCGATTATCGGCTAGCCTGTAAAGGACCGATCTGTGGCCGACGATACAACGCCAATTTAAAATATGATCTTGCGTAGAAGGAGAAGAAGTCAAGACGCATGCGCAAGTTTTGCGCGGGTTGTGTTCTTAGGGCCGTTTGAGTTGAAGCTTGGAGCGCTCGGAGCATAGTTCTATCTCTTTTAAAACAAGTAGTTAGAAAGAGATAGAACTATGCTCCGAGAGCTTCAACTCAAACTGGCCTCTTGTGTTGTGATTTTGCTGCGTCAGTGATAAAGTTCATTAATGAAAATTTTCTGTGGCATGTGTTTATTTACAATTCTTAATAATGATTTTTGAAGATAAAAAGTAAGTAATTACATTTTTTTTATTAAATACTAAATTAACAATTAATTCACTTGCATTTAAGTCGCATTTAAGATCCCAGGGCGGGAAAGCCGGCTAGCCATTACCGGCCCGTTATTGGCTTGCCATTACCGGCCCGTTATCGGCTTGCCATTACCGGCCAGTTATCGGCTTGTGCGACACCTCCATTACCGGGCCGGTAATGGCATGTCGTCAACGGACCGATGACTCTTTATCGGCTTACGGCATTGTGCCGTTGCCGGCCCATTGCTGGTGTGTTTTCTGGGGACTCTCCTAAATAGCCCAAGCAACGAAGGTTTTTTACCTCAAAAAAGACCAAGTCTTGAAAATTGGTGGAGATGTATTCTAGAGCTTCCTGATGAACGTACCAAAAGTCCTCATCAATTGAAGTTGAGCTCGCACCGCCATCTTGATTTTAGATGTAGAATTTTCGTTTTATGTGATTTCTCGAGTATCTGACAATAAAACCAAAATCCAAAAGTTTATCTTAAAATCAAGATATCTCCACAATTTTTGCCCATTTTCTCAAAAACTAAGTAAGATACAAAAAACATTTACTATGGATTTTGTAGAGAATTTTATAAGCTTTCTTTTTTATAATAACTTATTTTTTTAATTAGTTGATCATTTAGAAGATATTTGCAAAAAAGTCCAAACGTGTACCTTAAAATCAAGATCTCGGACAATTTTTGAGCATTTTCTGATTTTCTCAAAAAGTAAGCAAGTTTAAAAAATTGTATCTTAAAATCAAGATGGCGGCGCGAGCTCAACTTGATGAGGTACGTTCATCAGGAAGGTCTAGACTACACTAATCACAACAAAAAAGCAGAATTATTCCGCCATGCCCCCCTGCCCACATTTAAAGAGCTAAAATTACCAAATATATGCTTACACTGAAAAAATTACGTTCTTGGCTCAAAGTGGTCCACACTCTTGGCAGTTATTCTTTTAGCTTAAAAGATGTGTATCTTGAAACAAAAGTATTTATCTTGTCCCAGGAAAAGTGTCGCTTTAAAAATATTTTTAAAATTCTCTTGTATCTGGCGCATTTGAGGTAAGAACCATTTATCTTGTTTTAAGATTGTTAGAAATTAAATAATATCAAATACTTTGGCCCAAGAATTTTTCTTTTGAGACAAGACCACTTGCATTTCACACAAGATCAAAGAATTTTAAGTAAAAGAATCAGAAAGATCTTGGCAAGTGAATTATATTTTCATGTTAAGAGAAGGAGCTTTTGGACGTATTCAAGAGTGAGAAGCATTTGGCCTAATTTCATATGCAATTACCACAAAGGATTCTTTTTTTCAGTGTAAGGATAGTTTAAGTTGTCTTGTTTAAGTATTCTAAAGTCAATATCTCAACTCGTTCGTTTTTTTTTTTAATTTACAACTCTAAATGTGTATATTTTTCAGGGTATGCATCATAGGGTTAATCAGTACTTTGGATCCGTATTTTTGGACTTTTTATAACACGCTATTCTTAATAAAACGAACTCATTGCATTTACAAATGATTGTATTAATAAAATCGTTAAATTAGCATTCAATATGAAAACAATGCATTTTTAACACTCCCAAGAACCCATTGAAAATAATTTTCACCTTCTTCAGCAAAAGCACGTGTTTTTTACTTCTTAGAGTGTTTAGCTAATCTAGCCGATAATTCCATGAGAATACTCTTGAGTTATTTGAAATAATTCTATAGAAGCTAGAAATAAGGCATAAAAAATCATATGATAGCATATCAAGACAATCATATATCAGCATCATTTTATGTTATGTATTATGGTTATATGAGCCTGTGGACTACGCTTTAAAATAAAGGTAAAAAAATAAAAATGTTTTTGTTAGCATGAGATGTTATACCAGATATATTTTATTAAAAACATAGTTCCTAACAAAAAAAATATAATTTTTAATTTTTTCCAATTTATAAATAAATATTTAATTTTATATTTTGAGCTGAAATTTGGCATAATATATTTTTTTATGGTATATATCTTTAAAATTCCCCAGTCTACATCTTGAAATGGAGTATAAAGATAACAGTTTAAAAAGGAGGAAATCGATAAATATACAAATTTAAAAATTCTATAACTAGTATAGAATAGACAATATTACGGTACGTACGTACGGAAAGTTTGTCTTACGAGCCGGTAGGCGAGTATGACGGTAACGCGAGCGCGGAATAAACCTTCCAGACTTGTTATATATTATACTTTTTTTTCGACTGCAAATATGAAATACTGGATGGCTTAAACTGCCGACAAAGTTGAAGACAATTTCCTTGTCACTAGACATGTTTAATGCAACAAAATACATATTTTTAAGTAAAGCACTTAATAATTTAATCAAGTACCTAAAGAAGCTTTTTATCGAATTTTACCACCTAGTTACAAATTATATTGCCAAAGTTGAAAGTTATGTGAGAGTTTTGTGACTGATATTCTGGTTTAAATAATTAACAATAGATGACGCAGTTTTATTTTTTTGAACTGGTAAAATATTAAGAAAAACTAATAAACTTTATCTAATTTTAACTCAAAACTTTAAATTGCATTAATTTATTCAATATTTCATGGCAAAATATATATTTATTTGGTAATTTTGCTAATGTTTTCTTAACTTCTATAAACAAGAGATGGCACAACATCTGCTCATTCTAATACTTGATATGGTAACTGTCATACTGTATCCAGAGAAGAACGGATTCATTCTATGTTTGAACAGTTTGTGTATTTGCTTATATTCTAAACCCGTGGTGGAAAAAATATTTTTCAGCATTGCTAGTTGCCTATATTGGTTCCAAACATGAAGCATTCTTCGGAAATCATACCTTCAACTTCCCTATAGGCCTATATGCAAATTCAATCTACTGACGATAATTCGCAATCAGCACCACAACATAAACAATGTATTGTTGGGCGGAGCACAAGCCAAAATCATTGTCGATGTTCACATTAAATCAAAACAAATTAATTCACGCATGTACACGCTGATTGTTTTTAAAACAAATGCAAATCAATCCAGATTGTCACGGAGCGAGAAACAAAAAAAAATAATTTTCAGGCTTCAAATATACACAATGAAATCGAAGGCTGATAAACAAGGAAAATCGATTAGAGATCAACGAAGCGAAAAGTAGCTTTTATTAGTAAATTACATCGGCACTTAGTAAATTAAGAGTGCCGATGTATTGAAATCTTCGCCGAAAAGTCAAAATCTATGACCATGTTTTTTCATATTTCTCGACGTTTTAGACTATTCGAAATTAGTGCGTCTGTCTGTCTGGGTGTAAACTCGATAACTCCATTTCTAAAAAAGATATTGATAAGCGGTTTTTTGCACATTGTTTCTTATCATATTTCGAAGAGCTGATTAGATTTTGGGGGGTAAACGATTTGGGGTAAGGGGGTAAGAATGGGCAAAACTCCTATTTTTAGCGTTTTTTGGTTATAATTAAATTAATTATTGTTGTATTTCATTAATTTACCACTTATATGAAAGATTTTTTTAAATTGCTCAAAAAATGTTTCAGTTTTTTCCTAAAATACATTGTTTTCGAGATATTAGCGTTTAAAGCAGTAAAATGTTTTTTTTTTTTGCATAACTCATTTATAAACCGACTTCAAAAAAGTTATATTTCAATTGAAAGCTCTTTAAGCTCTACAAAAAATGTTGCATACAGTTTTTGCTAGAATATAACGTTTTGGAGATACAGACTTTTTGCTATTTTTTGCCTATTCACACAACTTCCAATTTCATAACGTTTTAAATTAGTGCCTAGTGCCGATGTTTTGACAAGGTGCTTGCAACTGTTCAGCTAGTTTTATATAAAGCCGTATAACGCGTAACAAGCTGTGAAGATATATAATGCTTCGCATTCAGTAGTATACTCCTCGCAGTTGCAAGTAACTTATACTCAATAAAATTTTATTGGGATAGTTTCAATTTTTTAGTTGCGCCCGTGGGCGCGCCCCCAAACCTTTTTTGTTTTCAAATTTATTTTTTCCAATCTGGCATAACTGTCTGTTTAATGAACAGCTATTCCATAGAATTTGAAACCAGGGTGCAAAATTTAAAACTGCCATACTTTCATTATGAAACATAATTTTTGAGGTCCAAATTTTACATTGTTGCTGTATATTATTATAAAATTTAGAGTTTTTTGATTTAAAGTGTATGTATACACTACATGTAGTTCGTGTTGTTTCTTTAAATTAAATTAAAAAATAAATGATTAAAATTTTGGTGCAAATTTTGTAGCGTCCGTCATCACACATTTAATTTTCTCATATATTATATATTTGAACTAAACATAAAATAAAATTAAAAAAATATATCTAGTACCAATACCAACCATACTATAATAAAGTTTGAATTTAATCCTTAACCAATTTGCTAATATTCGGGCGAAACATAAAATAGATTTATTCCACTTCCATTTTTTGTAGCGTCCGTCATTAAAGTATAAAAAATCAAATCTTGTAAACCCTAAATTCCAGATAATTATTGTATTTTTGGGACTTTTATTTTTTATTTTTTGATAAAATATTGTACGTAGTGTCCGTCATGGAATGGCTGTTATACTAAATCAATTTTTATAAGGATAATTCCAATTTTTTAGTTGCGCCAGCGGACTTTTTTCTGTTCAAATTAATTTTTTCCAATCTGGCATAACTGACTGTTTAATAAAGGTACTTTTTTTGGGAGGATTGGTGTAGTGGACTTCCGCGTCGTACTTGAAGAGTTTACTACCCAAATAGCGTGAGTTCGATTCTCACCGGCGCCGATAATTCTTTTTCAGTTAATTAATAATTGAAATTTGGCGAAGCCGTAAGTGAAGCGGACACTCCCTATAAATTGGTTCAAAAGTCAATTAAAGCCGGTGGTTCCCTCTACTACTAGCCCACACAACTCCTGGACTTAGGGGATGCTCAGTTAAGCAGAATAGTACGAGGTTAAACAAAAATGTAATGTAATGTTTGTAATAAAAGTATTTTTTTCTGAAAAAATTAGGTTGATCAAAGATTTTCTTCCAATATTTTCGACTTTTTTAGCCCTTTATAACTTTCTTATTTTTGGGGAAATTCTTTTCAGTATGCCTTGTGCCCTTGCCAAGATTTATTATCTTAAATGTGAGTAGAATATATTTATATAGGTTTGGACTTTTTGTATTTTACTTAGTAATTTTTGTGTAAAATCAGACTTTCTGCCAAAAAATATGATCCTCTGGCCCATAGTGCAAAGTAAACGTATAATGCTCCTCTGCTGTAAAGCTTCGAGGAGTATAATAAGGCCGTAATAAAACGGAAAGGGGTAAATGTACTCCGCCTTATCTGTGGCAAATTCTTTGACGCAAACAATATAATTTCGATTATACAACAATACCAGCATGGTGTTTTTTGTTTATTTCTTACATAAAACAGCATGTCTATTAACGGTTGGAAAGAGGGAACAACAAAAGATGCAATTTTTATTTAATGAATGAGATCAATTTTGTATAATCGATGCTTCACGATTGTTTTTCTAGGACAAACAAAAGAGGTGTATAAGAAAATTTAACGATAACGATGTTTTTTACTACTTATTCCCTGCTTTGTAATGTGAGAAGATTATAATGGAAACTATCTGGGTTAAAAACTATTATAATAAAGAATAAAAATAGTAAATAGGTAGGCCATTTTAAAAAATTAAAGAATGTGAATTTCTCAAAAGCAGATAAAACCTGAGCGATAAACTTGTTTAAAACAGAGCCGGGTGGGGAGACTCTGGGACTCCCCTGGGCCAGGGAGGTTTAGAGGAGTCCAGCAGGGCCTGAATATAATGCCAACTTGCTTTTTAGATTTATATTATAATTAGAATTACTAAAAACAAAATAGAATAAATTTTGTTTTGTTTTTAATAATTCTAAAGCGTTTGGTTCTTAAGCTTTATAAAAAATTGCCTGTTCAAAGAACAAATAATATTTTGATATCTTTTATATTAAGCCCTTTTTTTCAATGCAATTAAACAAGCCACAATTTTAACATGGTAAAAATTAACCTTAAAAAAATGTAGTTAGGCTATACTAGCATGTATGTATACATACATACATAAATACATACATAAATACATACATAGACTGTTAAACAAATTACCCTTCTTTCTTGGTCAGTCGGGTAAAAACAGTTCCTAATAAGATACTGGATATTCCTAATAAACTTTGCAAGATACATGTCCCTGCCTTATTTGTAATACCTATATTGTAGGTGCTACAATTGCATTTATGCTCCTAGATACCTATTTTTGTCATGCAAAAAGAAAATAGTCCTCAACGTAATAACTTTCCACTGGTGGCAAATCGACACAATAAACATTTACCTAACAAATCCCCTGTATATTTACATTGTCACACATAATCTGTCATTGAGAAAGCTAATAGAGATCTTTTGTAAAATCAACAACCATGCAAAAACCAAACAAGTTAAGTCCAACATAATAATGTTATGTGAGTAGCCACGCGAAAAGGGACTCGAAGGCGAACCATGTTAGGTATATGTATTTACCTACGAACCCCTTTGAAAATGACATTTAGCACACTCTTTTGTTCTTTAGAAAATGCCTCATATCACACTAGTTTGATATTTTTATATCACCCTAGTTTGATATTTCTGTTTTTTATGTTAAAAATAAAAACATCAAAATACACGGTCTTTTCCGTATGAAATGTAAAACAGTACAGATTTATTGTCTTATTTGGCAGCATATCCACAGAAATCTAACTGAATTAGCAAACTTTCAAGTTTGCCTGGATTTTCGCCTGTAGGTAAACCATTAAACAGCTAATAAATTATTAGGTGTTTAATGGGTTGCATATTAGTAATAATATATTGTAATAAATATTAGTAATAATATATTGTGCAGTCCCAACGAACAAAACTATATATTTTGTATGCTATTTTGTGCTTTGTTTTTCTCAAAAATTCTCGAAAAATTAGAAAATATTAAATTAAGAAACTTTATATTTTTTTGGGATCGTAGGAAAAATAGCGAACATAAATCATTGGAAAGTGTATTTCTTAAATGTCACTTTCCATCATCATCAATAGTTTGTTTGGGTCTTTAAGAGACAGCCTATGGCTCATTTATCTAAAAAAAAATACTTAATCTGAATTGGTAGTTGGGGCAGTGAGTCTATGCTCACTGATGCGAGTTGCATCTGTCATAATTTAGGGGGGAGTGAGTCTCTGCTCACTGATGCGAGTTGCATCTGTCATAATTTGGCGCTGGGGAGTGGGTGGGAGGGGAATGAGGAGGGATGGGATAGGGAGAGGAGGGAAGTGCGGTAGGAGTGAGACTAGCTCACTGATGCTGGGAATGCATCTGTCCTGTATTAGTGGGTGGTTGAGGACGTTTTTGATCTTTTTGTGAGTGTTGTGTATTTCGTGATCGTAATCTAGAAAGTTTGAAATGAGGGGGTTTGGGTGATCTAAATTGTCTTGTATAAAAGACGTGCTGTAGCGGATGATTTCCATTTTTAATAGGGGCATTTCGAGATCTCTGTGTATCTGGTTGTTCCTCATGAACCAGGGGGCATCGAGGCATATTCTGAGTGCCTTGTTAAGGAAGGCCTGAAGTTTTGCTGAGAGCGCTTTATTAAGGGTGATTTTGTTCCAGGCTGGGGCTCCGTAAAGTACCGGCTTTAGGGTTTGGTTGTAAAGTAGTCACTTCCCACACTAGTTATGTAATATACTAATTTCCTACGACCTAGTTAGTGCCTATTTTCCACCCGTTGCCTATGAAAATGGTTGGAAAGTGACAATCAGCTAGGTTTACATATCTGCTGTCAGAAAATTAGTAAACACAACCTCAAATTGACAAATTAATTTTAAGATAATTTTTGCGTTTTTTGGATGTTTAGGTGTTAGGTCGTAGGGAAAATAGTATACGCACCTCGTTGCTGCGCCTCGTAAAAAAAACTCTCGTCCACTGAAAACTAGGTTCACGTACTCGGTGCGTAATATACTATTCTTACCCAGTATGAAAATAAAATATTCCTAACTCGGGAGATGCAAACAAGCATCTGGATTGGTGGATAATATCCATATTATGTCATGTGGTTTGTGATAATAACCAAACTTTTTTGTTTATTCAAAATTATATAATAGGTATTATTCTTTTCCATGCATATTTTATGCATAAGAGTTATAGGATTTCTAATAGAAATAAATTTTCCAGTATAGGTCCAGAAAGACTATAAACAAACAAAAATGTTTGGTTACGTTATTTTAATATCGCCAATCACAACTGTACACAGTGATAACATTTTACATTAAAAAAAAATAAATATTTAGAAAATATTATTAAAAAAATAATGGAACTGGACATATTTGGTTCTTGCAAGAAATGTTTTAGTTCTGACAGAAGATTAGTTAAAATCAGAGCAGCCGTGGTAAACCAGGTGAAGGCAGTATTATACACACGGTGGCTGTCGCTCGGTTGACCAGCTGTCAAGGGATTAAACATGGATATAATATGATGTTGAGTTGGCATGTATTTTTGTAACGTAGCTAGACTTATTTTTAACGTCAAGAGATTTACATCGAAACATTGAATACAAAAATATTCTATTTTCAGGTGTTTAATGAGTTTACTTCATTTCTGGATTATATATATACAGTGCGGTCCAAAAGTCACCCCCCCTCTTAACTTTTGAACGAGTGGAGATATCGATTTCAAATTTAGAACTCTTAAATAAGACAACTTAAACTATCTTTAAGCATATATTCGATACTTTTATCTTTTAAAATGTGGGCAGGGGGGCATGGGGGGAAATTTTTTTAAATGGAAAGGGGGGTCGTGTGATACATCATTTTAAAGCCTTTAAAATTTCCTATATAACCATACATTTTTAAAATTTTTAAACATGTTTTTTAAGGTTTTGATTTTTTAGTTTTTTTGTGCTAAAAAAATAAATTTTTAAGTTTTTTTTTGTTAATTTTTATTTATGTCCCCAAATTTAAACAAAAAATTAAAAATATACAGATAAATGGAGAATTTTATAATCTTTAAAATGATGTATCACACGACCCACCTTTCCATTTAAAAAAATGTCGCCCATTGCCCCCCTGCCCACATTTTAAGAGCTAATAGTATCAAATATATGCTTAAAGATAGTTTAAGTTGTCTTAAAAAGTTCTAAATTTGAAGTCGATATCTAAACTTGTTCAAAAGTTAAGAGGGGGGGGGTGACTTTTGGACCGCTCTGTATATATATACAGAATTTAAAATCAAACAAAACCTAGTGTCCAATAGTTCCGATGTTTTGACAGAGTGCTTGCAACGTTTCATCTAGTTTCCATAAAAAATATGCTATTCGGTTAGGACGATCTTTTAACTCTTTTGACTCTACTGCTTATGAGGAGGGAGGGGGAGGGAAGTGGGGGGGGGGAGTGAAACTAGCTCACTGATGCTGAAGATGCATCTGTCCTGGATTGTTGGGTACCGTTACTGGGTAAAAAAGTCCAAACCAAACTTGGCGCCCCTGCAAAAAAGAATTGGCTCCCCAAAAATTACCTTTGGGGACGTTCAAGTATCACGTAACGCAAATTTTGGTACATTTTGCGGTACGTAATACTTGAACGTTCCCTTTACGAAAAGAAGCATTACCCCTGAGAGTGTCTACCGAACTTGGCGCCCCAGCAAACAAAAAAAAAATTGGCGTTGAAAAAATTACCTTCAAGGAAAAAAAACTTTGTCCCTGACGGTTTCTACCAAACTTGGCGCCCCTGCAAAATAAAATTGGCGCCTCAAAAAAATACCAGGAGGGGCTCAGCGAAAACGCTAAGGGGGCTCAAACCAAGGCTAGGGAAGCTTACCCCCCCTAGTTACGGCCCTGGGTGGCAATACTTGGGTGGATTATGTAACGGGTCTTTATTTACATAAAACACGTCACTTGTTATTAAGGGGTGGGGGTCAGTATTTGACTCACAAGCTCTATTACTTTAAGTAGCTATAACAGAAAAACAGGAGTCCAAATTTACCAGTCAAGTATTTTATAGACATTTCCTTAAATAGTAAAATTAATTAAAGACTAAACATATTTGTAAATCTCTATTAAGCAATATTGGGCGCTCTGTCCCACTCTATGATTATGAACGGCAAAGTTAGAAGGACATATGATCACGTGACATGCTTGGTTGTTTGTGAGACGTATATTATGTGTTTTTATGCCAAATTATATTATACCAGATATCGAGGTACAATTTTTATGGTAATTAATTGGGTGATAAATAGATCATAGGATCGTAACTTTAATTAAAGAAATGAGGTACAAATCTTAGTATAAGTTAAAACAACAAATGAGTTTCTCTGTGCTTTCTATAAATAAAGTCCTACCTCATAATGTAAAAATTTTAAAGCGCTCGAAGGAAAATATCTATTTACTTTATAAATATTAAATTTTAATATTTTTAATAATTAATTTAAAATTGAAAATTATTTTTTACGTATTATATTATTATTTAATTATTTACTTAAGCTCAAGTGCAGGTACGCTGCTGTGGCATGCTGTTAAAACGAGGTGGCTGACCAACCGGTATTTTTGGTATAAAAACGATGTTCCTACCAACGAAACAGAACAACGCACTAAAGCACATAAGATTTATAAATAAACATAAAGTCAAATTATTAATGTTGTGCACAAGATTAGTTACCAATAAAAGCATTTTTTCAAAATACTCGTTAGTTACCTTTGTTTAACAAATATAATAAAAAAATTACCTACCTACAATACCTACTTAGGGTGCGTTCAAGTATTACGTAACGCAAAATTTGGCCATTTTTTACCCCCACACCCCCCCATGTAACGCGGCGTAACATTTTCGATACCCCCACACCCCCCTATTTGTTACGTAACATTTTACAAAAAGTAAAAAAAAAAATTAAAGGAACTTTTGCTTTATGGTTTAAACCGGTTTTTAACCGGTTATTGCTTCCGTGTTTTAAGCCAAAACCGGTCTGATGTAATTTGCGACCTTAAAACCCACTAACATACATTTATAAAAAATTAATCTATTAGTATTTTTATTCCAGCGCCCAAGAGTCCAACCAACCTTTTTTTAAACGAAATACTGAAGAAAATGTTTGTTTTTACTAAATATCTATTCTGGATGTATTTAGCTATGTTTTTGTGAAAAACATAAAAATATAAGTAGCAGTTTTTAATCTAGGGCAGTTTAAAGTACTTTTAAAGTACTACTTTATGCAATTTTTTTTTACTACAAACATATATGTATGCTGATTCACTGTGATGAGTTAAGAACTGAAAACCGTTAGAAAGCCTGACTTGTTAGCTGACTAATGACACAAAAACGAAATGCTCCTCGTTGAAAAAAAAAATTAAATAAATAAACAAAAAACTGTAATTTTGCATATCTTGAAAAAAATAGTTTTACATCAACGCTTTTTTGTGTAGGTATTTAATTTCTAGTGTTTGAAAGTTTTAAAAATTTTACACATTTAGAATGTATTTCTAAACTTTCTATACAAAGGAGTATACTGTACATCATGTGCGGCGTTTAAGTTGTTGGTGATGGTAAAAAAGAAGACAATCGGGTTTATGTTTTGATGAAATTTTACGAAATGACTCAATTACCTTCAATATCATAATTCGCTGGCTAGACTAATAAATATATCATAGTGGCCATATTATGGCCGCCATAATACAAAAGAATTGCGCATGTTGTTTTTAATGGTAGATGGAAGGTTAGACAATAAACGAGCCGTGAAGATATGTAATGCTACGCATTCTGTTATATAATTTTTACAGTAAATGGTATATTACATTTTCCCAAATACCTTATCTTTTTTTTTTTGAAAAACAAAAAAAAAGAATGAAAAAAAATTCTTTTATAAAAAAGTTAACTCCCATAACTTTTTTGTTTTTGGGGGGATTACTTTTAAAATTGATAGAATTACCTTATATTATTTAATTTTGTCACCATAAATTCGGTTTTAGCGACCCCAAATCCCTGATGCCAGTTTTTACACAAACATAGGAAAATGTTGGCTATGATTCCATCGTAAACATACAAATATCTCCGATATTCTCCGACTTTTTTTTAACGGGTTCGATAAATTGTAAAAAGAATTTGCACGCAAAGCTACTGTAAACTATTGTTATTTAATTGGTCTGTTGGTGCAAAAATTAAGTATTATTTTATTTTATTTAATCTCTTTATACCAACGCTTGTTTTTCCTGGGTTGGTAGTCATTGCTAGTAACCGCCCAAAACAAGATTAAAGATGCAACAGGCACTGGAACAAGCCACTGTGGAAATAATGACATAAGCTAAATAAAGAAATAATAAAAATAAATAAAATTATTAAAAGGCCGTATCTAAATTGAAGATTCTGCAATTATAATTGTAGATACGGGTTTTTCAGTTACCAGCATAGTAAAGGTTAAAAGTAAAAATCTACGTAAAAGCAACATAAAGTGCAAACATCTCGAATAATGTTGGATAGTTTAACAAAACATCGAACGGTAAGTATTAAGCGCTTCCCATCTATCTTTTAGGATTAAAAGATTAAAAAAATATTGTGGGGTACCAAATAAGCTGGTCATATTATCCACAATCTATTATACTCATAAGGGGTAAGTGGCGAGGAAAATAGTAAGCTACTTTTGCCATACAAATATTCTACATGGTATTTAGAGATTATGTAATTAGGACTTTTCTAAAATGACATATCAGCGTGCAAAATAAGGGTTGCTTGCTCATGAACAACAAAGAAAAGCAATGTACACTGAGAATTCGGTACCAGAGTAAATAGGTACCACACGTTTTGGCATATAAATAAAGCTTAGTAAAGATTCACTGGGTTTTACGGTATACTGTATTATAATACTTAACGATGTTATAGTTCTGGTGACTGTAACAACCAGTGAATGCTTACTAAACTTTCGTGGGGTTCCATATATACAGGGTGTTCAATAACTGCCATGTCAAAATTCAAGAGGTGATTCTGCATCCAAAACAATAAAAAAAAAGTTCCTATAAAGGTTGGTCCATAAATAAGCCGTAAGAATAGAATAGAATAGGTTTTTTGGTGCGTATAAAAAAAATTTACATTTTCTTGCACATGTCCAAAAATTTGAACATACAAACAAATAAATAAATAAATTACATAAACTTACATAATTTACTTACATAACATATTTGGTGGCATGTCCATGAACTCAACAGAGTAAAAACAGAAGTTCTGCAATATCGAGCCGACCAAACCTTTGAATTTTTCAGGTTTAAGTGTTTTTAAATGATCAGGCCATTTGTTATACAATTTTATGTTTACACTGTTATTTAGGGATGTGGAATACCTAAATCTATTTTTTTTTATTTTATTTAAGTGAAGATGTTTTGCAGATCTGGTAGAGTAAGAATGATTGTCAAATTTTTCATATTTCTCAATATTTTTATGGATTTCAATCAAAGAATGTAATATATAAATACATGGGAGAGGTAGAATACCTAACTTTTTAAAAATAAGGGAGCTACAGCCCTTTAAAAATTTTAATAAAGCGATGAGCTTTTGCATGTATACTAGTATTAATATGGGAAATAAGTTTATGTTAATTTATTTTTTTGAATTAATCCAGAGGCGTCCCTAGGCTTAACAGATTTTTGCCCAAAAATTTTTATGTGTACTTTATCTGGATTTTTTGTAAAAAATATTGTGATAAAACCCTGTAAAAATATTTATACACCTATATTTTACACCTCATTTTTGTCATTGTTTATGTCTGTCAAAGGAACCCAAAACTTGACCTTGAGTAATCTTTATTATATTTAGGGATATTTATTTTATAATTGATTGGCTATTGTCATTTCTCTTTTCTTTTATTAATTTGACATCAACAGTGTGTGGAATATAAATCTTTAATTTCCTTTCGCATCCTCAGGGATAATTTGATTATTAATCTTATTTAATAATATCCTGGTGCAGGTAAGTCGAATTAATATTGTATTTTATTAATTTATTAATTCGCACATTTTAAATAACAGATTTGGATTTTTGGGATTTTCATGACTCGGGTTCCTCTGACAGACCTTCGGATTTTGGAAAATATAAGTTAATTAGCAGTGAACTTTCTCTTTTATTCCGGGCCTTAACGTGTTGAACCGACCCTATTACATTTTGGGCATCGATTTAACTCAATATCCTTGAGTAAAAATACATAAAAAATGTCATATAGTGTAGGAGCAACCGTTTTAAAAAAAAATTCAGTTAAAAGTAAGTAACATTAGGTCTGTTCGTTGGTGTTGCACTTTCTTGCACTGACGTACACTTTTGTTCAAAGTCCTAACCCATACTTGGGTCAAACTGAAAGTAAATTTGTTACCTATGAATAAGAATCGATTTGAGGGTACTACGAGACCTTTGTTTCTAAAAGAAGTTTTTCTTAAGAAGAACCAATATTTCGTCTTCTTCTGAAGAAGAAAAACTCATACTTGGGTCAAACTGAAAGTTGCATGTGTCTATAAATTACGAATGAATTATTACTATTAGTATTGCTTTGAGCGTACCCGATGCCTTTGTTTCTAAAAGAAGTTATTCTTAAGGGGCTGTCCATATATTACGTAACGCAATTTTTCAAAAAAATTGAACCCCCCTCCCCTCTGTGTAACAAACTGTCACATTTACCAACTGTATTCTCACTATTGATTCGTTTTTCTCGACAAAACAAACATTAACCTAAAATATAGTATACCATAACCTTAAAAAAAATTACACGAAAAAATCACTCAAACTTAAAAAAAATATTCATAATCAATATCACACAGGGAAAAAATACTAGGTACCTCTTTTTACACTGAGTGTCACATATAGCACGTATATTGTTTATGCACAGGTACACAAAATAGTGCACACATTGGTGTTCTGTGAATACACATTCCGCGCGAAAATGTATCATCGCCGATGATTCATATTGGCAAGATCACGCAAGAACAGGGCCGTAAGATTTTTTTTTTAATATCAATGTCAACAGTTTTTTTACTGATTACAATATTATTTAAATATGCATAGTTTCGTCAATTTTTGTGTGAAAAAGGGAATTATGGGCCACTAAATAGTAATTTATGTTCAAATAAAAATACATCTACCAAGCTTAGGAAATAAACATTAAATTTATTAAATTCCGTTACGTAACGTTTACCTAGACCCCACCCTCCCCCCTGTCACAAACTGTAACAATTTCTCTGACCCCCCCCTAGGCGCGTTACGTAATATATGGACAGCCCCTAAGAAGGAATAATATTTTTTTTTATTCTGAAGCACCCATACTTGGATCAAACTAAAAGTTGCATGTGTCTGTAAACCGTAAATTTATTACGAATGAATAAATACCGCTTTGAGCGATTTTTTGTATTTTTAACCTGCTTGAGATTTTAATCATAAACATTAAAGGGCTGTAAGGCCTTACTATATTATGCGGAAATGATGATAAAAGAACAAGTTCTCATGTTTTAATATCTTAATTTTACAACAGACTCTGTAATAAATAATTTGCATACGGGTTCTGCCACTAAAGCCGAACATTCTTTTAATAATCTATCTCGAACTTACAAAACTTGGTAGCAGTGGTACTTAAGTTCTACGTTAATTGTAAAATTCGTAAGCTTTCATTTGACAACAAGATTAATGCAGAAAAGGGGGGGGGTCCAAAATCATCAAAATTTGCGTTAGGTAATACTTGAACGTTCCCTTATTAAGGTTAGTTTACATGCAAAACCTCGTTGCTATATCTCAAAGGGTTCCTGAGTTATTAAATAAAAACCGAATTTTTTAGCCGTAGGCGTAGCTCTCTTACGACGCATTTTTAGACATATATTTATAGGACTTTTTGTCATATTTTCTGATGCAGAATCACCCCTTTAAATTTCGGACTCTATTTCAAATACACCGTGCATATTCTTAGGGGGCACAATGGAGACAGGGGGACAAGCTTATCTTGGTCGTAATTGCTTATTTGTGAACTACCGCAGAAAAAAAATATTTGACATTAGGAAAAGTGTATTAAACAAATTAATAAACTTAATTTTCTTAACACATGTTTGCTCTTCAATGTGACATCTAAGAAAAAGGCACCACTTTGTTGCTTTTTCTTTCCAAACTTCCCTTAATCGAAAGCATTTTTTTTTGTGTGGGTCTTAAAATTCTAGAGATTTAAATCACGGTTCGATACGAACCCATCATTAAAAAAAAACTTTTCAAGCAATATGATTGCAGAGCGGTGATCTTCGATAAAGTCATCAAGTTGGCTTCGGATGGTGCGGTGGCGATGATCCAAGGCGACAGGTAACTAATCGGACGCGGGACCGTAGCGACGAGAAAGCCCGAACACCTGGCCACCTGTCGACCAATGCGGTGGGTAGATGAAGTATTTGGACACGCCCACCTACTAAGCGGCGATACTAGGGTGACTTGATCTCTCGGAGGTAAACCGTAGAGCGGATTGTTGAGTAGTCTTTATTAGTAATTGTAATCAATCATTACAAAGTAATAAAATAAATTATTAGATTTATTGGAAGGTTTTCTTATATCTCCAAAATTATAAAAAGCTTTACTGCAAAAGAGCATCATCATCATCAATAGTTTGTTTGGGCAGTTTGAGACAGGCGCAGCCTATGGCTCATTTATCTAAAAATAAAAAAAAAAAAAATACTTAATCTGAATTGGTAGTTGGGGCAGTGAGTCTATGCTCACTGATGCGAGTTGCATCTGTCATAATTTAGGGGGGAGTGAGTCTCTGCTCACTGATGCGAGTTGTATCTGTCATAATTTGGCGCTGGGGAGTGGGTGGGAGGGGGATGAGGAGGGATGGGCTAGGGAGAGGAGGGATGTGCGGGAGGAGTGAGACTAGCTCACTGATGCTGGGAATGCATCTGTCCTGTATTAGTGGGTACCATTACTGGTTAAGGACGTTTTTGATCTTTTTGTGAGTGTTGTGTATTTCGTGATCGTAATCTAGAAAGTTTGAAATGAGGGGGTTTGGGTGATCTAAATTGTCTTGTATAAAAGACTTGCTGTAGCGGATGATTTCCGTTTTTAGGAGGGGCATTTCCAGATCTCTGTGTATCTGGTTGTTCCTCATGAACCAGGGGGCATCGAGGCATATTCTGAGTGCCTTGTTTTGGAAGGACTAAAGTTTTGCTGAGAGCGCTTTGTTAAGGGTGATTTTGTTCCAGGCTGGGGCTCCGTATAGAAGGCTTTAGGGTTTGGTTGTAAAGAAGAAGTTTGTTTTTAATGGATAGGGGACTCATTCTACCTATTAAGGGGTGGAGTTTGGAGAGGCGGCAGTTTGGAGGGTGTTTTTGACGTGCTGATCCCACGTCAGGTTTTTGGAGATTGTAATGCCGAGGTATTTGGCATGGTTTTCCCAGTTAATGGGTTGGCCATTTATCTGAATGGGTTGGGGTGGGCCTCTTTTAATCCTAGAGATTAGTTATTACTTTGATTTTCCATTTGGAGAACCATTTGATTAGGGTATCCATTTGGCGCTGGAGGGCGATATGGATGCGCTGGGGGTTTCTGGCTTTTGCTAGGATGCCGGTGTCATCGGCGAACAGGGCTATTTCAGTGCCCTGTGTTTTTGCAAAAGAGCGGTAGGAGATATCTACTTTATAGCTACTGTGTTACTTTGGAAAATATAGGTTGGTACAACCAATGACCTCGAATTTCCTCAAATACTTATTTGTACAACATGTTATAGCACCCTACCACTTATAACAACCCACTTTTTAAAATATTATGAAAATATCGGTTAGTGCAACCGATAACCTCGAATTTCGACCGTTGTTAGTTAGATTTAGAGTGCAGTCACGGGATAAAAATTCATAAGCTCTTGTATACATAGAATAAATATAAAACATATGAATATGAATGTGAATATAGAATGAATATAAAAAATATATTTTATTGGTTAATAGAACTATCGGTAATAAGAAGATGAAGCAGAAAATAGCTGAGTTTATTTTTTTTTTCTCTATATAAAATAATAATAGGATCTTAGAAGACAAAAATGTGAACTTAAATGGGACAATTTGAATTAACTTTTCTGTCAAATATTTTTTTTTTCTTATTTTATTAGTTTTTTTCTTCTTTTCTTTGTTAGTATATAAATAGTACATTTTATGGGTGATTTGGGTGAGATCGATGCGCAAACGTTCAATGACATTGTTGGGTTTTCGGGGCAAATAGCAAAAACAAGGCTACTTAATATATTTTGTATTAACATTAGAAGTATTAGAAAAAACTTCGACGAACTTCTAATACATCTTGAAAAATTAAGTTTGCAAAAAATAGATATCATAATTCTTTCAGAGACTTTTAATGTAGATAGTTTAGATTACTTTTCTATACCGTCGTTTACAGCTCATTACAACAATTCAAAATTTAATCGTAATGACGGTTGCATAATATATGTAAGGGACTCGTTAAATGCAAGTGTCAGAGAATACAAATTCGATGAAACAACAATTTTAAGAGTAACATGCATTATAAACAACATAACTTGCGGTATCACAGCATCTTATAGGCCTCCGGGTACAGATACTAAAAAGTATATAAATAACCTAAAATCATATTTAAACAATCTTCATAAAAAAAGTTTAGAAATATTAGCGGGCGACATTAACATAAATCTACTAGAACAAAATGATGAAATTGTTAACGAATATTTAACTCTGTTATCAGACAACAACCTATTTTCCTATATACATGAGCCAACTAGAGTAAATCGTAGAGTTGATAGGACTGAGGTAAGTTTAATAGACCATATTTTTATAAGCAACACATTTAAAAAAATTGATTTCTATCCTGCTATAATTAAATCCAGCTTAACTGATCACTATATAACTTTTATGTCAGTTAAGTCATTAGACAGTAAAACAGTTAAAAATCCGAATAAAACTTTAACTAAAATAAATTTTAATGAACTTAACCAACTTCTAAAAAATGAAGATTGGTCTATTATTCTTGACTCAAATGACTCAGAAACTGGCTATGATTTATTTATTCAAAAATTAAATTTAAACATAAAAAAAAGTCAAACAAAAATTACCATAAAAAATAAAAAATTTAAATTAAAACCTTGGATTACAGAAGGCCTTATAAATTCAATTAGACATC
Source organism: Brachypterus glaber (assembly GCA_958510825.1). Classification (NCBI taxonomy): domain Eukaryota; kingdom Metazoa; phylum Arthropoda; class Insecta; order Coleoptera; family Kateretidae; genus Brachypterus; species Brachypterus glaber. The sequence goes on along the minus strand of OY294045.1, from coordinate 98,724,822 downwards.
GCGACTACCTTAAAAAAAGACTTCTTAACAACTATAGCGAGCAATTACAAAATACTTATAAAATTTACAGAAACAGATTAAATAAACTAATATTAGCAACAAAAAATGATTATTATAAAAATGAAATAAATAAAAACAGTAAAAATTTAAAAAAAGTTTGGGAAATAATTAATTGTGCCTCTAATAAAAACAAATGTAGAAAACAGGAACAGTATAATATAACTAATGATAAAAATAATCATATTAAAACTGACAAACTTAAAGCAAACTACTTTAACACTTTTTTTAGGGACGTCGGTGAAAAAATGATAAATAAAATTAAGAAAAATAAAAGGCCTTGTTTGATAACAGAAAAATCGTTTAACAATTCACTATATTTAACTGAAGTTACGGAAAATGAACTGATATTGCATATCTCATCTTTAAAAAATAATTCTGCTCCAGGACCGGACGGTATTAGTTCAAAAACAATAAAATCTATACACTTGAACATCCTCAAACCTTTAACACACATAATTAACCTAATATTTAAAACAGGAATAATACCACAAGCCCTTAAGAGTTCCACTGTAGTTCCTATTTTCAAAGCAGGTGAGAGGTCACTTGTTACCAATTATCGGCCCATATCTTTAATAAATAACTTCGCGAAAATAATGGAAAAAAAAAAGACTTGAAGATTTTTTAGAAAAATTTAACATATTAACTACAAAACAATTTGGTTTTAGAAAAAAAATGAGCACAGAAGATGCAGTAGTAGAGCTGATGAAAATGGTAACAAGTGGCCTCAGTTCAAACCTCAAGTGCCTGGTGGTATTCCTGGACTTAGCCAAGGCGTTCGACACGGTTGATCACAGAATACTGCTGCGTAGGCTTCATAAAATCGGAGTAAGAGGTGTGGTTCTTCAGTTATTTGAAAATTATTTATTGGACAGAAAGCAAAAAGTAAAGATAAACGATACTTATAGTGAATCAGTAACAATAAATCGAGGAGTACCTCAAGGGACCGTTCTTGGACCCATTCTTTTCTCCATTTACATAAATTTTTTATACGATTTTGAAGATTTAAAGAATAACCTCATCTCTTATGCCGATGATACAGCAGCGGTGTTCTGTGCTCAATCCTGGGAAGAAACCTATAGTTTGGCTGAGAAAGGCATGAAAAAAATTAAAGACTGGATGGATAACAGTCTCCTTAGTCTAAATGTTAGTAAAACGAAATTCATTACTTTTAGTTTAACAAACGCTGGACAGCCAGAAAATGAAAACTTTAAAATACACTCTGATAATTGCAACGTAAATTGTGACTGTCCACAAATTGATAGAGTCGAATCAATAAGATATCTTGGTGTTTTAATAGATCAAAACTTAAAATGGAAAGCACATATTGAGCAACTGACATTTAGACTGAGAAGACTGTTACCGCAATTTTATATTTTAAGAGGTTTCCTTAACAGAAATAATCTTTTATTAATTTATGACGCTTTGGCTGAGTCCGTATTACGCTACTGCATATTGGTTTGGGGTAATGCGCTTGATAATACTCTTAAGGGTTTAGAAGTAACACAAAACTTTTTATTAAAAATTATCTTTTTGAAAAAATCCACATTTTCCACAGAACTCCTCTATACTCATCAACTTCAAATTAAGAAACTCTTTATTTTTCAATTATGCTTGTGGATGTTCAAGTGTATTAATAATTTTAACACTCCTAAACACCAATACTCTACACGACTGATGCAAAAAGACACTGTTAGTTTACCCATTTTTCGATCCACTGGTCTTCAAAAAAGTATGTTTTTTTATGGCCCTAAATGGTTTAACATAATACCAAAAAATATTAAAAATTTAAAAAATAATTCACGTAAATATGAACTTAAAAAATATATTATACGAACTGACATAAAAATATTTTACAATTTATTAGTTTAATGTGTTCCTAAGCCGTCCCTGTATTATAAATTCCCAGTCACAGTTTTCTTGTTTATTGCATTTGCTTTAAAGTTTTTTTTCGCCGGTGTTATTGAACTTTGCGTATCGAAATTCTGTACTACATATATAAAATGTACATTTCTTTTTTACTTTAAATTTTTTATACTGTATTCACTTTTTTGTTGCTGTTATCTAAAACTTACATTGTCATCCTTTAAAAGAAATAATCTATGTATAATAATAAATTTTCCGCAGCACAAACCTTCTGGTTTAGGCGGATTCACATTTATAAATAAAAATAAAAAAAAAAAAAAAAACAACGTACTTTGACCGGTCCCTAGAAAGAGGCGCGTAGATAGGGTTTTTTCTTCGGGACGGGGGAGTAGAATTTTCATTAAATTAGGCGCCCACCTTGGCGCCCCTACAAAAAGAAAAAAAAACCTGCAAACAAAGCTTTGTCCCTGAGCGTTTTTACAAAATTTGGCGCCCCTACCAAAACAAAAAAACACCCCCCGGAAAAAAGCTTTGTCGCTGTTTCTACAAAACCGTTAATATAAATCGCCAACATCTCGGTTTGTTTCTAAACAAATAGTAGGAATATTCAGGCCTGAACAATAACATTAACCAGTAACTGTTATTGTTGTGTCAGTTAGAACAAAGCTGTGTGAGTAAGACGGACAAATGTAAATGTTGGTTACTTTTATGTCAGTTTTCATGAATGAAATGCCTATTCTAGAGAGAACAGTTAAATATTATGGTCTGTTTCTTCATGCAAGATACTTAATTAAAAATCGCACAGTGAATATTTTCAAAACAGATTCGAATACTGGACGCGAGAATATACTGCGTATTTTATTTTATAAAACATAACTATATTCTATACACAAACATATTCTATTCACAAACATATACTATTCAAACCTGTTGTAAAAATATTTACTGTGCGATTTTTAATTTACTATCTTGCTTGAAAAAACAGACCATTGATATTTTGCATTTTCTACAATGTAATTTCGCCTTCGCCAAAATTGTAAATGAATGGAAATCTATTATACAAGGTGGTATAAAAAAAAATTAATTCGATAGAATACAAGGTTTAAATTTGATACAGGGGCAAAAAATAAAAAATAAAACATTTACTTTAAATGTAAACTAGCAAAATAAATTATAGGAAGACAAAGGAAAGTTACTGCTTGTGGGGTAATATGCAATGCATATAACTCCGTGTTGGGATAAGTGCTAAAGCTTAACGACTACCTATAGGAATATTATAGGTATATCGACACTAGTGCTGCACTAGCTTCACCAAGTTAAAACATCACAATCAGAAACGTATATCATATGTGATTCATATATACGATACAATAAACAGGGTGTGTAAGAAGCTGATATAGAAATTTTAAGAGGTGTTTTTCTACATAAAAAAATATGAAAAAAGTTCCTACGTATTTTTCCTACGAGTTTCAGACTGAAACTTTCAGTGGAGCCACGGTCTAAAATTAAAAAACCAGAGTTACAATACATATTCAGTAGGTACCTATAATATATAATTTTGTATAAATCTACCCAAAATAAAACAAGCCGTAAAGATATGTAATGCTACGCATTCCGTTACATTCTATTCACAGTAAATGGTTTAATCTTTTTTCGAAAAACGAAAAAAAAGTACATTGAAAAAAAAATAAAATAATAGTTTATTTTTTTAACCCCCAATAACTTTTTTGTTTTAGGGGGGATTATTAAAAAAAAACAATAGGGATCTATCCCTAATAAAACTTGGTTTTTCCTAAAAATTTCGAGTCCATCGGATAATTCGTTCTTGCGTTATCGTGTTCATAAAAATCATGACATCGGACAGACAGACGATCGGAAATATGGACAGGCGGAAATTTTCAGTTGCTTATTTTTCCATGAAACACATTTCTATCCAAGAATTTTTTGTCTAGGGTGTTTTTTTGGCGATTTTGGGAAATTCGAAAAAACACAGGCACACAAAAAAGAAAAAGTGTCCTGTCCCAGAAGTGCGACATGTACATTCCCATGTATTTTTGTTTTTTAAGGTTATTTTGAATCACTGACCTGATTGGTCAAAACTGACATCGGATTCGTATTTGGCGGCCAAAAATATATGAGAATGTATGTGTCGTTCCTCTGGGACAGAAGATTTTTTTGTATGCCTGTACACAGACAGGCACACACAAAAAAAATTCTGTCCCAGATATGCCACATATACATTCCCATGTATTTTTGACCGCTGAACACGAATCTGATGTCAGTTTTGACCAATCTGGTCAGTTTCAAAATAACCTCAAAAAACTGTTGAAAAACGCTGTTTTTTTTTTGCTATTTTGTTATAAAGGAGGCCTGTGCGGAATTTTTTTTTATAAAACTGGCGAAGGCGCCTTTATTGAAAGTATGGCTGGCTTCCTGTTAAAACGTAGGTTTTACTAATTATAATATAAATTTAAAAGAAATATATATATATATATATATATATATATATATATATACTCAGATAGCGGTTAAGGTGAGCTCCGTTATACATAGAGTGAAAGGTGGAGTCCTTGTGTATATTTCGTGTATACCACTATACACATAAAGTACAAGACGGGATCCCATACATGTAGCGGTTAGGTTGAGCTCCTTTGACGTGTATTACCATACCTATCGGCAAAGCAGGCTCCGTGTATTGGGTATTTTAAGCAACCTGGGCTCCTTGCGGTGTTGTCATGTTTTTTTAAATAAAATATTGATTAGGGCGACGGTGAGCAGCAATATGTTTAGTCTGAAATGATCGAGATTAGCGTTTCTCATTTTTGACAAATGGGTTTCAAATCCCAGATAGTCAAATTTACGACTGAAGACTTTTGGGTTACTGTGAGCCGTCTCGAATGAGCGAGAATACTTTCTTATAAAATAGATTATGTCCAGAAACATTATGGTACATTTTGGGGAGAGAGAGGTAATGACAAAAATTATAACCAAAAAATGATAATGACATATTTTTTGTAGTTTTATTTAAATTTTTCTTCTATTGTTAAAATTTTTTTGTGTGGAATCGATAGATCTTACGTGGCCGCACCTACACAGAATGGCCGCACAAAGTCGCCCTTTATTTGGTATTTTTAATAACGTTTATTTGATATGGGGGCGACGGCGGGGGCGCCAAAAAATTTTTTTTGTGGAGATTCGATAGATAATACGTGGCCGCACCTACACTAAATGGCCGTACAAAATTGCCCTTTATTTGGTATTTTTAATAACGTTTATTTGATATGGGGGCGGCGGCAGGGGCGCCAAAACATTTTTTTTGTGTGAAATCGATAGATTTTACGTGGCCGCACATACACTGAATGACCACACAAAATCGCCCTTTATTTGGTATTTTTAATAACGTTTATTTGATATGGGGGCGACGGCGGGGGCGCCAGAATTTTTTTTTTCGTGTGGATTCGATAGATCTTACGTGGTCGCACCTACACTGAATGGCCGCACAAAGTCGCCCTTTATTTGGTATTTTTAATAACGTTTATTTGATATGGGAACGACGGCGGGGGCGCCAAAAATTTTTTTTTGTGGGGATTCGATAGATGTTACGTGGCCCCACCTGCACTGAATGGCCTCACAAAATCGCCCTTTATTTGGCATTTTTAAGCCAATATGGCGGACGACTTTTATGATTTCTGGCCGATTTGAACCAAAATCGGTATCAGGGGGTTTTCGGGGTCGTGAATTACGAATTTATTGTTAAAATTAAAAAAAATCAAAATGGCGGCACCAATATGGCGGACGACTTTTGTGATTTCTGGCCGATTTTAACCAAAATCGGTATCAGGGGGTTTTCGAAGTCGTGAATTACGAATTTTTTGTTAAAATTAAAAAAATCAAAATGGCGGCGCCAATATGGCGGACGACTTTAGTGATTTCTGGCCGATTTGAACCAAAATCGGTATCAGGGGGTTTTCGGGGTCGTAGATTACGAATTTTTTGTCAAAATTTAAAAAAATCAAAATGGCGGCGCCAATATGGCGGACGATTTTTGTGATTTCTGGCCGATTTGAACCAAAATCGGTATCAGGGGGTTTTCGGGGTCGTAGGTTACGAATTTTTTGTTAAAATTAATAAAATCAAAATGGCGGCGCCAATATGGTGGACGACTTTTGTAATTTCTGGCCGATTCGAACCAAAATCGGTATCAGGGGGTTTTCGGGGTCGTAGATTACGAATTTTTGGTCAAAATAAAAAATCAAAATGGCGGCGCCAATATGGCGGACGACTTTTGTAATTTCTGGCCGATTCGAATCAAAATCGGTATCAGGGGGTTTTCGGGGTCATAGATTACCAATTTTTTGTTAAGATTAAAAAAATCAAAATGGCGGCGCCAATATGGCGGACGACTTTTGTGATTTCTGGCCGATTCGAACCAAAATCGGTATCAGGGGTTTTTCGGGGTAGTAGATTACGAATTTTTTGTCATAATTACAAAAAAATCAAAATGGCGGCATCAACATGGCGGATGATTTGTGTCATTAATTGCCAATTCGAACCAAAATCGGTATCTGGGGGTTTTCTGTGCCATATATTAAAAAATTTTGGTCAAAATGGCGGACGACTTTTGTGATTTCTGGCTGATTCGAACAATGGCGTTTATTGTATTTATTTGAAAGGTTTTTAAAAACAAAACAAAAATACTTTTTTTTAATCATTCTTACTACAAACAAAATTATCAAATGTTTAAGCGTTAAAACAAAAAAAGAATCAGTCAAAAGCATTAAGTAGTTTTCGAACATTTGAATTTAAAAAATGGCAATTTTTTAGGTGTCCCGAATTTATTATCCGGCAGTGTATCTTAAAATACAGATGTTTATGAAAACAGGGTATTAAATGTAGTTTTAAGTTTGATCATATCTTTATAAGTATAAAATTTTGAAATTGCAAATTTGAAGTTTTTAGCCCAAGGAGTTCTCACTTGATCGTGGTTACAAAGTTCCCGGACACACAGACAGACCAACAGACAGACCGACACGCGATTCGTCATATTGACTACGCCATTTTGAATTTTTAAGTTATGGACATTGCTACATCAACGTAATCAAAGGAAGCATTTGATACATTTTTAGAAAGATCAAAACGAAATAAATTTTTTGACCATCCTACGGGCGCGACTTTTTTTTTAATTTTTTTGTTTTTTTATTTAAAATCAGCGGTATTGAAAATAGTCGTATGCAAAAATTAAGAATTGTGTCCCTGTTTTATTATGTGCTGGCCCATTGTGCTATGGGCCAAAGAAGTCTATAGCTCAAAATGTCCGCGAGTGATCGTGGTAACAAAGTCCCCAGACAAATAGACAGACCAACATACAGACCGACACGCGATTTTTTTATTTGACATAATCATCTTTTTTGAATATAAAACTTCCAGAAACGTAAAAAAACAATGAAAAGGTTTTCCTAGGGGAAAGTAATTGCATTATTTTACTTTTTTAATAAAAAACAATCAGAAATCAAGTATCAATATCCGATTTTTAGCCGAACCGTGACCTTGAACCTCCTTCTCCCGCTTTTTTCTACTCTATGTTGTAATAATATTATGTAGATAATTATAATTTTGCTCAATATTTATTTATTTACTTCGTATTTGATTTAAAATATATAGTAACTTTTTAATACTTACATCTGGAGGCTTGACTTGTGGCCAAAAGCAATATTCTCTTACTTCTTTTCGACATATTTAAAAAATTTCTTTACGTTCTTAGACAATTTAACAACAAATAACAGAGAACCATTGCAATAGTCACGTGACTAAAAAGAGAATGTCGATGCATCGCTAGATCAAGCTCCATGGAGCTCAACTTAAACGCTAGAGCAATAGATTTTCCAAAGATATACATTAACCACGTGACTAAGGAGCCCAACTTATCTGCTAAAGGTATTTAGATAGGTATTCAATATATTTTCGAAAGATATACATCAACCACGTGACTAAGGAGCCCAACTTATTTGCTATAGGTATTCAAAGTTACTGGGATCTCAATTCTTGGTTTATAAAAGCTTATTTGGGGCTCTCCATGCTTATGTAATACTTTTTGCAAGTAATAAACAATAATTTCAGTCAGCCTATTATATAAAATAGTTTTTTTCCTCCGAGCCGAGCCGAGAACTCAATGATCCCATCCGAGAACTCAATTATCCCATCCGAGAACTCAATGATCCCACCCGAGAACACAATGATGCACTAAATAGCAAAATAAATGATCCGTATTTTCATATTACTAGTTTAGGCAAATAAAATAGAGTGTTGTTTTCTTGTTGCATTATTATAAGCCGTCAAAGATTCACTTTTATTTATATGAGTTTACCATAACCGCTAGGTGTATAAAATATACATATGCTGCATTGCCAAGCGTAGTGGATTCCAGGTTGACCGCTGAAGGTATCCAAAGCTGTATATTAAGGTTTACAATTGCCGCCATCTAATAATATACACGCAAACTAAAAAAGTATACATATTCATGATAGCGACCAAAATGGAGTCCAGCTGAAACTTTAGAGAATGAATCTACACCTTAAAATAAGATGTTTGGCGATATTTTTAGCGTTTGGCAAAGTGGGCTCCGTGTATCGGAGCTCACCTTGCCGCGGAGCCCACTTTAGCCGCAACTTTAGCATGGGAGGAGCTCACCTTGTACGCCATAAGAATATATATATATATATATTATTTTCAATATTATAAAATAATAATTTATTTTGGATACTATGGGAAATTTAATACGTTTTCAGACATATTTAGATTTTTTTAAGGAAAAGCGATACACAAGAATAAGTATAAATTGACTCACTACCATAAAATATACCATCCTGCCCTTTGGTTTTAATAATCTCTTGACAACGCTTCAAAATGGTTTCCCATTACCATATCAATATCAGAGTACCGCGAAACAAGCGGCAAATTAAATCCCAACACAAAAACCCACAGCCCCACACGTTTTGCTACTAAATAGGCGACCGGGAATTTCAAAAGATAATCCGCTTAGCACAAATTAACTGGGAACCATAATGCGTTTTCGCCTTTTTGCACAAAACGAATGCGCTTACCATCGGTTACTATATAGATAAATTATTAGAAAAGGGGAATAAAATATTTATGGTAGTATGAAAAGAAAACAAGTAAAACCAGATCATACACAGAGAAAAATTATAATCAAATTTTGAGAGAGACGTGTAAGGAATGCAACGGTATACGTGTACATATCACACAACAAAAACTATAATTTGCAATATTTTAAAATTTTTAATTTGTTGACAAAATGTTATATATAAAGAACTTTCACTTTCGGGTTTAGACCGTGTTAATGGATTTTCACTTTCCGACGTTTCGTCTCTTTCAGATTAATCCCTGAAGATGTCTCTAGTAGTAAGAGACGAAACGTCGGAAAGTGAAAATCCATTAACTGTCAGTTTAAGATTAATCCCTGAAGATGTCTCTAGTAGTAAGAGACGAAACGTCGGAAAGTGAAAATCCATTAACACGGTCTAAACCCGAAAGTGAAAGTTCTTTATATCTTAATGGCCGTGAAAGCTTAAAATCTAAAATAAAATGTTATATTTTTCGTTTAGCTGTTCGACTAGTTATCTTCTAAATTTATTTTTTGAATATATATTTTTTAATTATTTGAATTTTCAATATTTTTAAATTTTTGTGCATAAATATTGAAAATTTTACTTCAAAATGATAAATAACGCGGTACAACAGAAAACAAAATTCTGGCATAGGACTAACTTTTTTACGTCAATTTAGGTCGTAGATTTCAAATCCGTAATCAGGTTTTTGGGGTCACGCCAGAATTTTTTTCTATATTAACTTAAAGTGGTTATTTTATAGTATGTATTTTTTTTCCTACAATTTGGCATTGTAGAGAGCCTTTGTGGCATTAACTAAATTTTTTTAATTCAATTTATAAGATATAAAAACAAAAGGCAAGAACGCGTATGCTGGCATGCCGGCAGAATATTTCTGGGCTCTTAAACCTGACACAAACCTAACCCAGTACAGTAGGCAAATAAAAAGAGCTAAGAAATAAAGGTAATTACTACAAACGTTCTTGACGTTTGTTTTTATTATACCTATAATTTATATTGAAATATAAATAAATAAATTTCACCAAAAAGTTTCGAAAACACTATACGTAAGTCACTCGAAAATAAAAACTAATCGTGAAATATTTTACTTGAAGGGCCAAGTATGAGTTATAAAACTGTTGATTAATTTCTTTTTGGTAAATATTTAGGTTTAAAAAATTTAATTAAATGGTTCTAAAACGTAGACTAAAAATTAAAAAAAAACTTATCCATCTACCTGTATTTATAAAAAATTCAGAAATGTGTGTGGGCAAGTATCTGTAGAAAGATAAACAATAAAAAACATAAAAATATAGATTTTGCTAGCCCCCAGCTTAAAACTGCCAAATTATATGTCATTAATAACAAATGTGCTTATATTAACGAGATTCTAACATGTTATAACATATCTTGTGTTTAAACTGGCGCGATTAATTATGATCTGTGGTCACGAAGACGGCTCTGAAACCATTTCGGCTGTTTTTGTCGGCGATAAAGTAACATTACAAAGATATGTCTGAAAACAGGAAATAACTAACGAGGCATGATATTTATATCTTTGTATATTTTTATTAATTGCGATGGTCAAATTCTGACGAATTAAAAAGTTAAAATTTAACTTCAATATATATCCATTTTAGACCATTCTGAGTCGCAATCAGTAAACAATTTTTTTGCGTCCGTCTGTCTGTCTGTCTGGGTGTAAACTCTCTAACTTCATTTCTACATGAGATATCGACTTTCGTTTTTTTGCATATTGTTTCTTATCGTATTCCGAAGAGCTGATTAGATTTTGGGGGTAAGGGGGTAAAAATAGGGTAAAACTCCTATTTTTAGCGTTTTTTGTTTATAATTAAGGCAATTATTATTGTATTTGGTTAATTTAGCACTTATATTAAAGATAATTTTAAATTGGTAAAAAAATGTTATAAACAAAGTTTTCCTAAAACGCATTATTTTCGAGATATTGGCGTTTAAAGCATTAAAAGGTTTTTTAGCATATCTCACATATTTATAACCCGATTTCAAAAAATTATATTTTAAATAAAAGCTCTTTTGAAGCCCTATAAAAAATGTTATATACAGTTTTTTGCTAGAGTATAATGTTTTAAAGATACAGAATTTAAAATCAAACAAAACACCTAGTTTGAAATTTGCAAACTAGATGGCTCTAGTGTACAATAGTGCCGATGTTTTGACAGGGTGCTTGCAACTTTTCATCTAGTTTTAGGTTTAGTTTAGTAGATTTATTCTACGGAAGATTTAGTTTTTTCATACATGTATGGAAAATTTAACACAATATTTTTTAGAGTGGAAGCCTACCAAAGATAAAGTCTCCAAAACAGTTCATTCTAAAGTTATTGCGAAAATATTCAGAAAATTACGGTACTCTACACAGACCAAATGTTTAAATAGTAGTGGGAAATACCCATGAATGGGACATATTATTGAATGGGACATATTATTGAATGGGACAGTGCCTGTTTCTGAGCTATGCTTCGTAATTTTTGGTTTTTGTTACCATGGTTAGATCGCTCTAGATGTGCAATTACAAAATAATAAAAAATGGCTAAGTTTAGGCAGCTGGGATTTTCACAAATTTAATAAGTTAGTTTTACCAGGTCAAAAGTAATGTTTTTAATAATTTTGAAAGATATTTTAATGACGAAATGCAGGAAACTGTTTGTATTTGGTTTATGTAATAGTCTAGAAAAACACAAAACATATACCAAATAACCGAATTTTATAGATAATAATAGGTAAATATTTTTGGCCTATTTTTTTTTGATAATATTTTTAGTATTCTTGAATGGGACAAATTTCGTTTCCTTGAATGGGAAAACTATTTCACTGCATTTCTATTTATCTCTTTTAAATAAGAATTCACTCTAAAAGGACAGAATGTGTCTAGCATACTACCCATACAACAATTTAAAACAGTTAGAACTCAAAACAAACTAATATTTGATATTGATTCAAGAAAACACTTTAGCAGGTATTTTTTTGTTTTGAAATTATGTTCTTAGTAATAGTGATAATAATCCCTATCCTTATCATGATTTGTTATCTTTAATAGCAATTTTGTATTTTTGTCCCATTCAATAATACCGTGTTCTTGAATTGGACAAGGTACGTTTTTTTTTTAAATGCTTGTAGTTTTGTTTAAAATAAATATTATTCAAGTTTAAAAAATTACGTTTAAAAAATTAAAAATAAAATTTTGGCAGCCGTTCAAAAACAAATGTCCCATTCATGGGTATCTCCCCCTACCTACCTATAAGCTCTATATTTTATTAAAAATGAATACTGTTTTATTTTCAACGCATCTCATTATCTCTTAAATAGCAACCACCATTTTGAAGCAATCCAACCACAGAAAATCTGCGCCCCAAACATGATACACCCCTTAATTACCCACGACTCACCCCTCAAAACATGTCGAGCCGCACACCCTATTAACACGTGAGAATGTGGTGATAATACAGAGGCTCTGGCGGTTATTAGGGGTTGTACAGATATATCCATCATCGAGATAATAAATGATGGGTTCATCACTTGTTTTATTGCCTGGGGCGCCGCGGCGTCTGTCAAATATAGATACCTAGTAATCATGGTTACGTGGAAACAAATTATTTCATTATAGTCCGTCCAATTATGCAAGATAGTAGTTTAAAATAGCCGCGATTTTTAAGCTACACCATTGGTTAAAAACTCGAACCTTTTAACATATAAAATATTGTGACATTTTTTGTCTATGACAATGATTGACGGTCGTTAAAGCTACTAAAAGAAGAGAAAGTTACATAAAAAAAATGATTATACTTAATGTTATTTTGTATGGTATTGAAAAAGGTACTTTTTTGGTTTAGTCTTCATACACTCACACTAAATTAGCATATTCTACATATTGTACAAACGTAAATTATATTGAACACAAGGAAAACGTCAAATTTTTAGGTTACAATTACAACTTAAGGCATATCCAGAGGCTCGCATAACAACCATTACCAGATACATGACTACACATCAAGCCAATCCTGGCATCGCATTCTTATGTACTATGCTTGTTATGTGAGTCTTTGGATATGCCCTTTCCAGAAAAACCGACATCTGTTAAATTTTTGATACACTACGATTTATGCATAATTATGCTATATATGCGCTCTGTGGTGCAAAACGGGCCACGTCCCTTACTATCTTGCATAACTGGACAGAGTATAGTAGTATAAAGTTAAATAGAATCTATAATATATAATCTATGGCTCAAATTAATAATACTATAGTATAAAGTCGTAATTTTTTAGTCATTCTGACTCAAATGGTTGTCCAAAGTGGAAAGTATTCGAGTGCGGTAATCTAACAGATATACTAGTTGACTAACTTAATGTGGGGTTATCCCAAATTATCATTCACAGGACAGATTTGAGGCAGCCCTAACATTTTTAAACCCTATATAAGTATAGCATAATATGCTATATTGTATGCTTTATTATTTTTGAACACTATTCTAAACCTGTCTAATTTTCTTTTAATTTCCAGCTAGCTCTCCATTTTTTTTAAGTCTTAGTACCCAGATAGCACAGGTTTATACAATGGATATCCCCAGAATATCCTTTTTGGGATTTCCGACATTCACAGGATATACGATTTCGTCTATAGATATCCGTAGAACATCCTCAGGATATACTTTGTTACCAAAGGGGAAGCCGAGCGACTTCCGAACCGTATATCCCAAGGATATCCCTAAGGTATATCCTGAGGATATACTGTACATCTATACTAAAGATAGTTACTAATTATGTACAGCAGTCCCTGACATCAAATAGTATTGCTTTTATTATTATTTTTTTGTGAAATATTACTATTAGTAGCTTGCACCTAGGTGCAAGTTATTTCAATTTAAGCTAATAAAAAATAATAAAAGCATTACTATTTGATAGCCACTTTTGTCGGGGACATTTGCACATAATTAGTAACTTATCTACGAAATATATTTCCTTTTTTGTTATAAAATGTTTCAAAAAGTATTACAATTAACCTTTGCAAAGGCCCCTGGGCACGTCCATATTAAACGTAAAGCACCTAAGACGGAGGGAGTATTATCCCTCCCTCACGAAATTGTCCAACAAAGGAAAACACAATATAAATATTTAATAATAATCCCAAACTTTTTTCTGTGTATTTTATATGGAATATGATTCCTCAGGTCAAAATACATAAAAAAGGTACTCTTGTTCTAATACTGTACGATTAACCGTTTTCGAGAAAAATTCATTTGAAGGTGAAATTTCACGGATCGAGGACGAAAAATTAGGTACTAATATGTTTAAAACCAAAATTTCAATGATGCAGGGTTATTCTATATCAAAAACTAAGAAAAAAAGTTGCTATACATGTAGGTCGAAATTTTTCGTCATCGAACCGTGAAATTTCACCTTCAAATGAATTTTTCTCGAAAACGGTTAATCCTACAGTATTACAACAAGAGTACCTTTTTGATGTATTTTGACCTGAGGAATCATATTCCAAAAATAAAATTACAAAAAAAAATACACAGAAAATAGTTTGGGATAAAAAACTAATAAATATATTAAAGTTTTTATTTAAACTAGCTCGTTTGAGTTATAAAACAGATTGTTTGCGTTAGTTCGATTTCACAGAATCTCTTGTCATTATCGGCCAATTATTTTGCGGCTACAGCTCAATAAAACAATTAGAAGTTAATCGCAAAATGTATATACATCAATTTACGTAATTGATTCTTGGCCACAACGCACAGAGATCATCTTGATCAATCTGGAGAGAAATAACTTGTTTTACTTTTTGGTCGGGAGCTGTCATAAATGTATTAAAATGTTATGGAAAAAATAGTTTTAAGTATTTATTTATTTATTTTTTAATAATACCAGAAACACATTTAAATTGCAATTGCAGGGATCCTAACTCTATTTACCCAGCGATTTTCTCGAAAACTAAAAGAGATAATCAAGTTCTGCAAAAACCTTCTTAAATAAGACAACTTAAACTATCTTTTAGCATATATTTGATATTTTCAGCTCTTAAAATGTGGGCAGGGGGGCATGGGGGGACATTTTTTTAAATGGAAAGGGGGGTCGTGTGATACATCATTTTAAAGAAAATAGAATTCTCTATTGGAGCGTATATTTTTTAATGTTTTAAACAATTTTTTTAAGGTTTTGATTTATTAATTTTTTGTGCTGAAAAATGCAATTTTTATTTATGTCAATTAAAGTTAGTTTAAAAGTATAATTTACGTTTTTTCATCATGAAATTAATAACTTTTAAAAAATTGTTTGATTTTTTTAAAGTAATTTTGACAATAATACCCATTTTCAACCCTATTTTAAACCCAAGAGAAAATGTTTAAAACAATTAAAAAATATATAGTTAAATGGAGAATTTAATAAGCTTTAATGTATCACACGACTCCCCTTTCCATTAAAAAAAATTCCCCCCTATGCATCCTGGCCACATTTTAAGAGCTGAAAGTATCGAATATACGCTAGAAGATAGTTTAAGAACACGCAACATAAAATATACAATTGTTAATAAAATAGGTAAAAATTTGAACAAAATAGTACACAAACCAAAATTTTATTTTTCCTTCGGAAATTAGCTGACTAACTAACTAACTTTCCCTCAGGAAATGAAGCATTTTCACCTCAGTATGTAACATACTATTATTAAGTAATTAGAGTAGCCTGTGATAAATTCTTTTTATTAGTTTAAATTAAATCTTGTTGTCATACATAAAAAGTCCTTCTACGAATTCCTGAAGTTGCTATAGAACTCTAGAACTCCCCACCTAATAGTAAATAGAAATTATACTATATTTGAAGAAGACAATTCAAAACTAGGTCATTTCAACCCGGCTTTAGTATACATACATACATATATGTTTTTCGGTTTTTGGTCGTCTGTTTATGCTTTTTTTAAAATCTTTTCACTTTCGCAAAAAAACAAACAAGAGCAAAAGCAGTCTGAGAACCAAAGAACAAAGTAAGTCCAGATGAAGCGGCCCTATTGATATAAGTTAGGTTTTACCTTATATTATAGGCAGACTCTGCCGCACTATGGAATGAAGCGGGCCGAAGCCGGACATCATATTTTTCGTGAAAACGGTAGTTTAAAGTTGCAATTTTAGCTAATATAAAAAAAAACGAGGAAAGTTAAAAAAAAGTAAAATAAAATTTAAAAAAATCGGGGGAATTATTTTCAAAAAAAAACAACTGGGATCTTCCTCTCATAGAACATTTTGAGTCGATCGGATTATTCGTTCTTGAATTATCGAGTCCACAAAAATGTGATATCGAACGGGGGGCACATTTTTTTAAATGAAAAGCGTGGTAATACATCATTTTAAAGCTTATAAAATTCTCAATTTAACTCCATATTTTTAAATTAAAAAAAAAAATTTTTGGGGTTGAAAATGGGTATTAATGTCAAAATTCCTCTAAAAAAAACAAATAATTTTTTAAAAATGCCTAATTTCATCATAAAAAAATGTTAATTATACTTTTAAACTAATTTTAGTTGACATAAATAAAAATTTATAATGAAAAATTTAAAAAATCGAATGTTTTAGCACAAAAAATTGAAAAATCAAAACCTTAAAAAACATTTTTAAAAAGCTTAAAAATATTAGTTTAAATAGAGAATTTTATAAGCTTTAAACTGATGTATCACACGACCCCCCTTTCCATTTAAAAAAATGTCCCCCCATGCCCCCTGCCCACATTTTAAGAGCTGAAAATATCAAATATATGCTAAGAGATAGTTTAAGTTGTCTTATTTAAGAGTTATAAATTTGAAGTCGATATCTTTAGGCTTCTCACATGTGCATAATAGAGCTAAAAAGTTGAATTTTGGTACAGAAACGTATACGTTGATGATGATATAGAAGATACCTAAGACAAAACAGTAGGAATACCAATACTTTTTTTATTTATGATTAAACAGTTTTATGGCCCCAATATTTTCTGTTAGCAGTAATAGTCCAGTCAAATAATAAATGTAAATTACAATAAATGTACACAGGCTGATATTTTAAAGGGTAGTAGTGGATGGTAACAGTAACACTCTTGTTAGTTTTTCACCGGGTGATTTACGTAAGGGGTGTCTGCTATCTTAAATTTTAGGGGTGAGTTGCTTAATATCTTACGATAAAAATGCATATAACCAATTTTGTTAGGGAGGAAATTTCCAACAATTTTTGTTTGGATATTTTTTTAAATATATTGATAACAATCGGGTTAATTAAAAAATAGCCATGTTGGAGGTGAAATTGGTTTTTTCCATTTTTCAACCAAATTATTCATCGGAGGATAAAAGTGGTTATGAGTAATTTTGTAGCTCTTGATATTATCTATAGGTTTCATATATTATAAATTTTCATAGGTACTTTGATACGGTTACAGCGGACGCAACTCGACTTTCAGTGCCAACTGTAACCGTAACAAAATACTTTTTCAAACAAAAAGCAAAAAAATTTGGAAATTTTCCCGTTAACAAAATTGGTTATATGCATTTTTATCGTAAGATGCATATTTAGCGAGATAACCGCACTCACCCCTAAAATTCAAGGTAGCGGACACCCTTTACGCAAATCACCCGGTGAAAATCTAACAGGAGTGTTCTGTTACCATCCACTACTACCCTTTAAAATATCAGCCCGTGTACATTTATTGCAATTTAACAAAGGAATTTCTCGTCATTTGACTTGACTATAATTAAATTAAAATTAAATATAATTAAAATAATCCAAAAGCTAAAACTAAAATTAATATGCTAAACGATTTATTTATTTATAGCTAGAATAATGAAAATAACCACTGTGCATCGGGACGGGAATAAAAGCTAGGTATGCCGTAAAAAATGCGTGATGGTGCGTTAGTAGCCTGGAGAAATTAAGTTATTATAATCCGAGCGTTACGAAAGAGCCTAGCACGCTTGTTAGACACAGAAATTGGTTTATTTTCTTATATCGGTCTTTTTTGATTTATCATTCCAAGCCGTATTTACGGTGTATACGGTAAACGGTGATTGAATAATAGAATACTGTTGCCAACAAAATAATACTTTCCCCTATATAAATGGGCTCATTAAAACAAAACAAAAAAAAACATTAAAATCAAAAACGAAAAAATTTTTTAAAAAATAAAAAAAAAATAAAAAATAGTTTTTATTCCATTTTACCCTTTAATCCCAATCCGATTTTTACCAAAAAGGGAGCGTTCAAGTATTACGTAACGTTACGCCGCGTTACAGAGGGGGGGTTGGTGTCAGTAAAAATGTTACTTAACACTTAAAAAATTATAAACTTATAAAATGTTTATTGGATCACGTTTTTAACAATGATCTAGGCTCAAAGAGACGGATTCCTTGCAAATTTTATTGCACACGGCGTTAACTAAATCCTCTAAACAAAAACAATTAGAGATGGAAAACCATATCCAATAACCGGTTTTCGGTTAACCGGTTTCGGAAATTACATCCGACCGCTTTTGGGTTAAAACAAGGAAGCAATAACCGGTTAAAAACCTGTTTAAACCATAAAGCAAAATTTCCTTTCATTTTTTTTTAAATGTTACGTAACAAATAGGGGGCGAGGGTGGGGGTCTCGAAAATGTTACGCCGCGTTACATGGGGGGTGGGGGTCAAAAATGGCCAAATTTTGCGTTACGTAATACTTGAACGCTCCCAAACAATCCCCGCGTAGAACTTTGGATAATCATCCTGTGGTCCAAATTTGAAGTCTTTAGCCCGAAGCGTTCTTGAGTTATCGTGGTCACATATTTCCCGGACACACAGACCGACAGACACAATTTTTTTTTGACGGAAATCATATTTTTTGGATATTAAACGTTTAGAAATGTAAAAAAAGCAATAAAAATTTTTAGAAATTTTTTTACTAACACAAGACTTTCCTTGGGGAAAGTAAAAATACTTTTTTCTTTTTAATTATTAATCTTATTAATAACACTGGTCTACAAAAAAGTGTAAGTACAGTTGCCATCAAAGTAAAAACTATCGACAAAATAACATCAAACTTTAAGTAATTTAAAGATGACTTCATAGAAATTTAAACTTTGAGCAAAATGTCTTCTTAAATATTTGAACTAGTAGTAGTAGTAGTAGTAGTAAAAGGTGGGTAGGCTCCGACGCCTGACAAGTAGTCCCAATGGCCCTTTTTGTCTGCCCCAAGATTACCTACCCAACCTGCTGCCTATCCTCCCTCTTCCTGAATCTGCCAGACCTTCTGATGAAGTTCATAACATCTGACCAGGCTAGGAGGCTCATCTCTTCTTTCGCTAGTGTTACCACTTCGAAGACGTCTTGTCTGAGCCTGCCCAGAGCCTCACACTCCCCTATGAAGTGGTAGGGCGTTTCCTCGTCCATCCCACACCCAGGGCAGGTCGGATCGTTTACCGTCCGCATGAGGCTTAGGTGTCGCATAAGCTCACAGTGGCCCGTAAGGACCCCTGTAAGGAGGCTTATGGTTGCTCGGCCCCTTCCTAGTAGCCAGACCGACCTAGCTTTGCTTGGCCTGGTCAGGAATTCCTTTGCCTGCCTGCAACCGCTAAGCTCGGTGTTCTTTAAGCTGACTTTCCACCCAAGCGTTGAGGGCAGTCTTCACTTGTTTCCTTGTGATACCGAGAATTGGTTCAGGTCCAAGGCAGGGCTTTCCGGCACCCAATCTGGCGAGTTCATCCGCCCTCTCGTTGCCTGGAATACCGCAGTGACCTGGTACCCACACAAGGTGAACTCTTTTTGTTCTTGCTAGCTCATCCAGCTCTCCAGCGCACTCCTGCACCAGAGCGGATCTTGTTGCGGGTGCGCTACGAGCTTTTAAAGCTGCCTGGCTATCCGAGCAGAAGTATACATCTGTCTCGTTGCCTGAACGTACTGCCTCACACCTTACCGCCTCCTGTATAGCGAAGACCTCCGCTTGGAAGACTGTGGGGTACATTCCTAGCGAAAAGCTTTCCTGTACCTCCCTGTCCTCAATGCAGAATCCTGCTCCCGATGTCTGTGTGCTTGCCATACGGGAACCGTCTGTATAGCACACCACGGATGTCGGGGCGAAAGCAACCTGCTTTCTCTCCCACTGTTCCTTACTCGGAATTGTGAGAGTGAATTTCTTGTTATACCTAAGCTGATCTTCAGCCTCAATCACTTTGATACTGCTAATAGGGATTTTCTTTTTAGCGATCTCTGCAATCTTGGTGTGACCATACGTTGCTTCTCCTCCCAGCCAGCATCCAGCGTCTCGCATCCTCAGGTGGCTGGCCATCGCTTCCTTCTTTATCCAAGATGGAAGCGGGGGCAGCCCCAGTAGGGCTTCGAGCGCGGCTGTAGTGCTAAGTCTTAAAATCATTTAATATTATAATTAAATTAGTGTCTATTAAAAACAAGTTAATTGATAAAAAGTCTTAAACAATTTTATCAATGCAAATATTCCCTTTGAAGTCGACTTTTTCACGGAATTAAGTAAGCAGGCTTATTCATGCCTATTTGCTTTTAATAGCTTACATTACCTAAGAGGGACAGTAACGTATCCCAAAGCGTCGATTGACAAGCAGGAAACAATGCTTGCAGGATTTACAAAGAAATTGATCGGCAGAGATTTCAGCGGCCGATGAGACGAGGAACACGTTTTCCTATAAGGCGGCAATTTAATGAAACTTCTTACTTAAGGTTAACGTTTGTTTCTTGTATAATAAAACCATTCATGAATTGATGTGAATAAACATTTAACAAAATGGACTTATTACACTTTTTGCAGCTCTATAGGAATACTTTAAGACTATTTTTTAGTCGGCTCTAAATTGGGTATAGTCATTTGTTTTAATAGTATAACCAGCTGAACAGTTGCAAGCACCTTGTCAAAACATCGGCACTAGGCACCAATTTGAAAATTTTCGTAAATAGAAAGTTATGTGAATAGGCAACCATTAATACACCTGCGTGTTGCATAGTTTATTAAAGTTTGAAAGACTGTATCTTCAAAACGTTATAATTTAGAAAAAACTAAATGAAACATTTTTTGTACGGCTTAAAAGGAGCTTTCATTTGAAATATAATTTTTTGAAATCGGTTTAAAAATAAGTGAGTAAAGCTAAAAAAAACATTTTCCTGCTTAATATCCCGAAAACAATGTATTTTAGGAAAAAATTGTTTATAACATTTTTTGAGCAATTTAAAAAAATCTTTCATATAAGTACTAAATTAATAAAATACAATTCCTCTAATAATTAACTTAGTTATAACCAAAAACACTAAAAATAGGCGTTTTACCCCATTCTTACCCCCAAAATCTAATCAGCTCTTCGAAATACGATAAGGAACAATATGCAAAAAACCGCTTGTCAATATCTTTTTTAGAAATGGAGTTAGCGAGCTTACACCCTGATAGACAGAACAGACAGACAGACAGACAGAGAAATGCGACTTTTATTTTTTGCGAACCTATTTTTGCGAACTTTTTGCGCGAACAAATATTTTGCGAACTTTTTTTTTTCGAACTAAAGACCGGATACCTCGCAAACGATAGAAAAAAGTTTTCATAATATTCCGAATTTTCCAATAAAAATATTTTCACAAACACATCAAATCATATACTATTTAATATTTTGTAGGTCGTTCGAATAAAGTTGTGATTACATACCTGAAAGAAGTCAAGAAAAACTCTTAATTTTCCCGAGCCGGAAGGATAACCCCTTAAATTCGTATATATTCTAAAAATGATAAAAAATCAAGTATGAAAATATATTTTGATCTTCTATTATTTCGTATTTTTATCTATGCTTTTTATATTTTTAATTTTTTATACCGTTAGATACGTTCATGTAAGATGTTGAAGGCTTTTTTACTTGCTAGCAGACTACCGTAGCCTAAGGATAAATTTCGCCCATATTTTTTCAATTATTAGTACTATTATTATTCTAATTTCATTCACACTTACTGAATTTTTATTTATTGTTTAACTCTAACATACACGGTAAAAAATGAATGTAAAATAATGAAAAAAAAAACTTTAGTTTACTAAGTAATTTTACTATACCCACTTTATCATCAGTATTGGAGCAAAAAGACCAAAATAACTAGTTAACTGCTAGTTAACTGCAATACACTCAGGCTAGCTGGTTCATTGTATTTCCGCATTATAATGCGATAATATGATGGTTATAACCATCATATTATACAAGACCGAAAGCCGTTATTGTCCTAACAAAGAACCAGTGCTTTTGACAAAAATTAAAAACAAATTAATTGGGAGTTCAATACCCAAGTAACACGTTTAGATTTTACAGCTTAAATTGGCTGTACCTCGCATTTTAAACCAGCATTTAGATTTATTTCGGTAATTTAATTTTCTGTATTTAGGATTTTTTATTAAGCTGTTCTTAACACCTTACATCCACTGTAATAGCTATAATCGACTTGGCGCAGCCAACAAATAGTACAAAATAGAACCACAGCTTTTTGTGTTCCTCTTTATATACTGTAAAACTATCTTAAAACAATCAAACATAATAGAAACTTGATGCATTTTAAAACCGCTTAATGCTAGCATTATTGCATAGAGTCACTCTCTTATAGTGTAAAAATGATTAATCCATTCGGCGGTAAATAACGGAACTAATTCATTACAGAAATCTGTAACCTAAAATAATATATTTCATACAGAAAGCTTACCTATAGAGCCGGTTAATAGATGGCCATGATGTAATAGCTTCGCCATTTTTTTGCTTTGTTTTTGTCTACATGACAAGCCAACTAGCCAAGCTAGCGTGAGTTCGATTCTATGGGAGGCATAGCGTAGTGGCTAGCGCGTATGCATAGCAAGCCAACAAGCGTGAGTTCGATTCTCATTGATGCCGATTTGCCTTTTTCAGTTAATTAATAATTGAAATTTGGCGAAGGCGTAAGTGAAGCGGACACTCTCTATAAAATAGTTCGAAAGTCAATTTAAGCCGGCCCTCTACTACTAGCCCACACAAGTCCTGGACTTAGGGGATGCTTAATTAAGTAGAATAGTACGAGGTTAAACAAACATGTAATGTAATCTATGATATAACTTACAGCCAAATCTATTTTTTCCCTATGAAATTCTAGAAACTTACCCATAATTTAACCTATATCTTTTAAAGATGGCTGCAATGTGGGTGGTGGGGTGAAGTGGGTCCTACTCAAAATTAAAAGCTTACGATATGGGAAGTTTGTAAAAAAGTGGTAATTTTGTCCGGAATGTCCACATTTTTTTAGTTAGCTGCCTAACTATACATATGAAAATTACATTTCGTATCATGGTATATTACATATTACTTCTATGAACATTTTACGAATCGGTCTATGACAACCATTTTTTTTACAGTGTAACACAATAATTATAATAATTGCAATGATATTAATATCATTAAAAATACAGATAATTTAATTACCTATCATTACTGGTTCTTCTTTAATTCAAATTATATTTTTATTACTTTCCGAAACTGTTTGCCTCGCAGCAAGACGCAAACAAGTTGCAAAACAATTTTACACTACGATATTTCAAGAACGCTTTGACCCAGAGACTTGAAATTTCGATCAAAGATTTTCTTAACAGCAGAGAAAATGTGTTTCAAATTTCAAGTCTCTATGTCAAAGCGTGCTTGAAATATCGTAGTGTAGTTTTTATTTGCAACTTGCTTGCGACTTTAATTTGACTATGACACTGCTTTACAAAAATAGACCCTTTTTATTTTTCGGGGATCTTTTTGTTGATTCTGATATTTGATATTTTTTAGTTAATATTTTATGCGCTAATTTAGAAAGTTTTTTCGTTTTCCATCAACTTGTTTCTTTAGATATAACGACAATTTTTTTTTTAATCTTAATCTAAATCTCTAGAACTAAGGGCAAAAAAAACATTGTGGGCTATAGGTCAAAAAAACGATCTGACCGAGAAAAACAGAAGAAGGTTTCGAAATCAGCGTATCAAATAGGTCTAGAATCAACTGAAATGGTCTCGGCATATTTTTGAGTGTGTAATTAACAGTATTCGGCGTAAACTCAGTTATGACTCATCAACGTTGAAAATAAACACAGAAACATATGCTTACGGAATAATTTTGCCGAATTATGAGGGAATTTTTTATAAATCGAAATATTTGACGACTAATTTGTTACCCACAACAATATTAACTATACATGTTAACTATACATACGTATATCGGTGTTTTTCAAATAAAAACGACATTCGATTTTTATCTTTTAAAAATACGAAGTTTTTAATTTTTATTTGTCGATAACTTTTTTCCCACCTTACTAGTTTAAATGGAATCATTAAAAAAATCAAGATAAAAAGAAATAAAAATGTAAATATTTAAAACATCGCCTCAACGCTAGAGTCGACTCGGCGCCTATGCGAGGACTGAAAATTCGCTGACTACTGGTAATTAATTTATACTTTAGTTTGACAACTTTGCAATCTAATACATTAATTGAAGCCTTTAGAAACAAATAGGGCTATTTTTGTGAGAAACCACAGTAAAAAAGTTGGAAAAAGACCCTTTTCTCACTGTTCTATTATAAATAAAAAAAAATCTCTTATACAATTAATACATCAGATGCATTATACAGCCCTGCTAAGACTAAGTTGTCCTAACTGCAAATTAGACATTATGAGTTTGGACTTTTTATCATTTCTATTAGCACTTTTTGAAAACATGTTTAAATAAATAGCGTTTAATTAATAAACGCCATATTTATTTAAAGATTATTTCAAAAGGGGCAAACGAGAATGATAAAACTGGTCATAAATGAAAACATCTACTTAGCAGGTCAGTATAGATGGAAGAACGACTGTTGTTCTTTCATTTTTGCAAGCTGCTGAATAATTGCAGATAGACCAATTTTCCTTAGTAGGTATAGGATCTTAATCGATCCACTATTTTTGAATTTAAAAATCTTGACTTAATGACCATCAAATTTTACAACCCTCTGGCCCCACCACTTGAAAATGTTGGTTAGTTGAAGGGAAATTTGAAAAAGATAATATCTGTATCTGTAGTTACATACTAAGGTAGTAGTAGAGTTGGGAATTTGAAAGTGTAGTCGGTTAGAGTACACTGAAAAAAATGACATTCTTAAAGTAGTCAACACTCTTGGCAGTTATTCTTTTAGCTTAAAAGATGTGTATCTTCAAACAAAAGTATTTATCTTGTCCCAAGTAAAGTGTCGCTTTTGAAATATTTTTAAAATTCTCTTGGACCTGGCGCATTTGAGTCCATTTATCTTGTTTTAAGATTGTTAAAAATAAATAATTTTAAATACTTTGGCCCAAGAATTTTTCTTTTGAGATATGACCACTTGCATTTCACACAAGATCAAAGAATTTTAAGTTAAAGAATCAGAAAGATCTTGGCAAGTGAATTATATTTTCATGTTAAGAGAAGGCGCTTTTGGACGTATTCAAGAGTGCGCAGCGAAGCATTTGGCCTAATTTCATATGCCATTACCGCAAAGGATCCTTTTTTTAGTGTAGGCAGTAACAGAATTGAGCCAATCTACTTTTTTAGTAGCATAAACAGTTGGAAAGTAATCCTAAACTGGAAAAGTTTTTTAAATAGTGCTTTCTTCCCCAATAAATTAAATTCGCTAGAATACTGGATGAATCTAGTTTTTACCCACTTCTTAAAGTTAACTTTATTTACAGAAGAATGTGAGGTTTGATCTAGAGGCTTCAAAATAAATTTACCACGTGTATACAAGCTATATAATGGCACTGCTGTAAGATAAAAACGTGCCCAGCTTTAAAATTATGTAAAGGTACGAATTACAGCATGTTTATTATAATCTATTTTTTAAGCGGTTCCTTTAGAAGTACCATATCACGTACATCTATTTTGGAATAGACCGTTACCAGCATGATGTATCAGAGCGGAGGCAATTCTTACAATCATTTCATTCTAACCTTTCAAAAAGTTATTTTTCTATTTAGCGTTCAAAATTATTTTATTTCGAAACTCTAAGTAGTGGCGAAAAGCACCTTATTTTTGACACTACTTTTTAAAGTTTCCACTGATATTAGAAAAATCATTATTTCATGGACACTTGCAGTGCGACTGCCCTAAATATCAATTGATTTCACAAATACTTAAATTAGGAGATTACAAAGAAAATATGCCTTAGGCATTAGACATCGGGAAACAGGTATCAGGCATCAGGCTTCGGGCATCGGGCATCAGGCATCAGGAAAAAGTTATTAGGCATCGGGCATCAGTCTTCGGGCATCGGGAATCAGGCATTGCCTAATTTATTGTGGCGAAAGTAGTAAAATTTTTTGAGGTTATGCATGGTTTTTCTATAGAATCTATATAGTATCTATAGATACAACGATGCCAAATCCTTAAAACAATTAATTTAAATTAAGCTTATCTCTATAAGTTATGTCAGAATTTGACGTTCATTCAATTCCAAAATGTCACACAAAATTTTTATTTAATTTTTACCAATTTTTTAACATTTATTTTTTATTCAAAATGGTGCAAATGATAGGAAAATATACGCACGAGAAAAATGAAAATTTGGATGAATATTTTAAAGCAGTTGGTATTCCATATATCCCAAGAAAAATGATTTTAGCTATAAAGCCTTCCATGGAAATCAAACTGGAAGGCAATGAATGGTTTATTTCAACAACTACATTATTTAAAACAAACGTTTTGAAGTTTCAACTCGGGGAAGATTATGAAGAAAACATGCCGGGTGGCACAATAAAAAGTAACACCATCATGGAAGGTGATTGCTTGATTACAAATTCTACAGGTCCGGATGGAACAAAATTTTGCAGAACGTTCGAATTTAATGATGAACAATGTATCAGTACTTTTAAACACGAAGATTCTGGTTGTTTGGCAAAGAGATATTTTAAAAGAATATCGAAAATGGAATAGAATATGATTTGATTCAAAATTTTAGTTTTAAGGGGTTAGGAATATTTCACGTCAAAATATGAAAAAAATAAATTAGAATTAAATATAATTGTACAAATATAAATCAAATAAAATCTACAGTTAAAAATTCACAAAATTTTAGAAGACAAAATTATAACGTTAAAAAAAAATAATTAAGAGTTGTTCGGAGACCATTATAAGTATTCCTGTATATTTTGAGGCGCTGAATCCGAATTTGAGATTCTGAGGAAATAGCACAACATCCGGTAAATTTTGGACATAGCTTTAAAAAACGTTTATTTTATACTCGTAAATGACGTTTTTTTGAGGTTATGTCCAAAACTAATCAGATGAGGTGCTATTTTGACCTTAAATTCGGATTCAAAATACATAAGAATATATCGGTCTCTAGAAAAGTTCTTGACCTTTTTTTGTGTGGCTGTGTTATTTACTTTAAGAGAATGTTAACAATTGCAAATAGTGTCTCAAGCATGCTTGAGACCTGCTAGCAGGTCACTTCATTTACTCTTTACTAAAAAAATGCATAACCTCTTTGCCTTAGAGCCCTAAAACCATCTAATTTTATGGCTCCGTGAGTACCTGACGTCCAAATAACTATATCAATTAGATCTTGTATAAAATGTAAGGTAAATACGTGCTCTTCATAGTTTCATGTAAAAGTATGAATTACAAGATGTTTCTTACATTTAGTTTGAAAGGCACAATACAGTAACATATCTTCACGTTGATCTATCTAGGATAGATGCTATCTAAGAAACATTATAATGGTATAGTACGTTTATTCTGTACCGCTAAAAGTATTATCCAAAAAGTACATGTTACGTGTTTTGATATTGTAAAACATGATTCTGGTGCTGTACCTGTTATTATATTTTTGAGAATGTAGATTTTAAAAGATTTTAATCAGTCGCGAGCCAGGATATAAGTAGTTTCTTTTAACCCTTCACTACACGCGCGTTCTACAATTGTAGACTGCTATCACTTTTCCTTTGTCCATAAGTATTTCTTGCTAATAAAATAATAATTTCAAAAAATTACATGAAATACATTTAAATATAAAACAGTAAATAATATAACATGTTTCGTTTATCAAAAATTGCAATGCATTTTTTTTTTGATAAAAACTAAAATAGTCTAGCGGTGTAGACTACGCGACTAAACTAGTAACTAAAAACTCAAAATAACGAAGGGTTAAAAAACACGAATTAAATTGTTTGTTGTTTAGTAGTTATTAAGTAGTAGTTAACTACACAAGAAACGTTTTGTAAATTATACAAATCCTATGACAGTAAACGAAAACAAGTAAATTATTTTAAACTCATAATTTTCAATTGGTTTGTTGTAAATATCTAATAAATTACAATTTTTTGTAAATAGTTACATATTTTAGTAAATAAATTATAATATTTTGTAAATTATTACAGTATTGGTTCTTTCATAAATATACAAAATAATGGTAATTTTTATAATTCATAAAACATTAAAAATACAAAATATTGCCAAAATTACAAAAATTGTAAAATTGGTACAATTTATTGGTAAACCGATTGGTAAAATTTTGAGAATATTTACAGTATTAAAGGGAAATTCAAACCCCATGTTTTTTGTTGTAAAGTCTACAATAACTCCTAGTGTCCTAGGTTAAACACATTAATTTATTATGTGATTTATCTTTTCTTTTCAACTAAAACGAACATTAGGCCATTGGGAATATACTGTGCTGATGATACCAAATAAGGTTAAAACAGTGCTGTACACGGCTTTCCCTCTAATGTTCAAAGTCCAACATGCCACGAAATACCTAATTCATTAATTTATTATGTTTTCCTATAACTATAACTAAAAAGTCCAAACAAAAAATCAAATTCTTGAAAAAAAAGTTTGTAGAAAACGGAACTTCTTTTAATTAAATCATGTAACGAGTTTTGTTACACGACTGAGAACGTAAGTAAACTTACTATAATTGGCGAAAAAATACCTTTTTGAATCAATCTTAAAATTCCAATGCCCTTTTTTAACAAAATCTCCATATCCAACCATCATTACGTAGTCACAACCTACTACAGAAGAAAAGACGCAGAGTACCGTCAAGGGCCAGCTTGATTCTCTTGATGTCTTACTCGAGAGAGTACTTGAATGATCGAAACGATAGCGTGGATGTCTTCCTTTCTACGCTTCAAGACTGAACTGTCTGATAGCTAAATAGATAGAAGACTAGTATAGATATTGATGGAGAAGAATTTCAGACTGAGTTTCATGCAGGAATGGGTAAGGAATCGCACTATAGAGTGGTACCGATTTTTTATTTTGCGAGAGTAAAGCACTTTTTAACAAGATTCTTAAACAATGTGTTATTGTTTGAAATTTTCCCCATTTGGGTCAATCCGGAGTGAGGACTTTTGGTAATATACCAAATATAAAAAGTCTCTAGACTAAACCATTCTTAAGTTATCGTGCACACAAGATTTCCCGGGCTTTTGCTCAAAATTGATTTATATCGACATAAAACAACATAAAACGCAAACGTACGCAAAAAAATTGAATATTTTTTTTACAAATACAAGGCTTTCCCAAAATTTTGAAAATTTTCAAAATGGAAAAGCCATTATCTACACTTTCCACATCAGGTCTAGTGTCCTTATATCTTTTTTTTGCGCAACTTGCCTATAATAGGCAAATAATTAGCCTGGCGATCGTTACGTAACGATCGTTAGTAACGATTACACTATAGGGGAGGGAGGGGCTCATGTGAACAGTTTAATTTCCGCGGTTATTTCAAGGTTTATACGTTTGAAATAAATATCATAGATTTCATTTTTAATGCGTATATACCTGATGCAGTGTTAATTCTTGGTTGTTTACTACGTGCTAAAGTAAATTTTTCGGATTTTGGTAATTTGAATTATTTAATTACGTAGAATGTATCTTAGCAAATTATATAATATGGCTAATTAATTGATATTGCGTATAATAATTTAAGGACAAAGTCTTGCTATTCCAAGGAAAATGATTATTTAATCATAGTTATTTTCTAATGTTTAGCTTTATCTTATGCGAACGTTAAGTCGCCCATTACATACTATGTCATAATCAATTTATTTAATAGCAGTTTATTGAATCATTCATTAAAGTTAAGTTTTAGTGAATTATAGTTAATTTGTCATTAAATTTAATGTGTGGTATGTTCATTTATGGACATTACTTTAAAGTAATAATACAAAGGACAGGTAAATTATTTAAGTTTCTTTAAATAGTTGTATTTTTTGCAATTTTATAAAATAAATAATATAATATAATATCTTTACGTTTAAAAATTACATAATTATAAAAAATAACAAATAAAGTGAGTACATTAAGTCTGGAATCACCCGATTAACTTTTTAGTTGTAAGTCTTTTAAAAAAACGTTCGGACAGGCCGATTTTTATTTTTTATTTTGCAGATTTTGTTGTAAAAAAAGTTGAAAAAATTTTCACCCCCTTGCACCCTCCCATCACAACTTTTTTTTTTAACTAGCAACCTACCCCTTGTGATACATCGTTGAAAAGGTTATTTAATAAGCTTTTTAACGGTGTATGATAAAGTCTTATTTGACAAAGGGCTTATAAAAAAATGGGTAGCTATTAAAACAAAAAAAAATCGGATTGGGTGGGTTCAAGGGGGCAAAAATTGTGAAAACATTTGGTGTAAACCAAAATCCGAATTTTAATTTGAAAAATTATTGAGCGATTTAAGTCTGGTTCATCCTGAAGAAATGTTAAGCCATTATCTCCCAAATATGAACCTTTGAGATTTTACTATATTTATATTCTTCCACTTTTAAAATATATCAAAGTAAAACACGAAACAATTAATATTAGTTCTTAAATAATTCTATGTTCTTTTATACTCAGAATTTTACTTTGTTGTCCAATTAAGGAGTGCCGGATCAAAAGGGGGTCATCTGCACTAAATCACATTTTTCAGAATAAACTAGAGTTTATGAAATAAAATATTAAAAAAAGGATTAAAGAAAGCCAGAGAAAAGAAAATCTTAAAGTTAGATATAAAAAGAAACTAAGGAAGCAGTACCGCATGATAAAGATGCATTAAATGCATACATAAAACTAAATTAAAACATTTTTATTTGTATTAGTTTTAATTATGAATTCTATAATATGGAATCTTATTAAGTTACTCTTATCTTTCTTTTATATAAATAGCTTTACGCGTATCATTATAATAAATTTTAAATTAGCATTTCCTTGATATCGAGTGAGCAATTATTATAATTTGATAATATACACACTTTAACCAAGAATATCATTAACATAATATGGTTTAATTTAATTTTCACTAAAATCCAAATTTTATTGACCCTTACCCTCCCGAGATAATTTTTCGATTTAATTGTGTTTTTTATATTTGCTATGCATAAAAAGAAGAAAAAAAGAATAAAAAATAAACCGATTTTTTTTTTAGTTTTTGCCCGAGTTTTTTTTTCCTTATAGTTTCAGGAGAGCTGTATTACTTAATTAAATTTGCATATTTGTTTGCATACATAGAAAGTCTATAAAAGTACTTAAAGAAAAAATAAAGAAGTAAAGTCACAATTGTGACACTCTGGAGGGTAAATGTTAAACGTATTGCAATGAAGACTAACATCCTTACTCTTGATTTTCTAACACTCTAGTATTCCATAATTTACCAACAACAATAACCCTTCTCCGTAACTTCTCTGCTTACCGTAAAACCTTGCAACAGGGTAAATGTGGTTTCTTGATAATAATTTATAATTTCTAACTTAACGATAGTTACGGGAAAAAAGAAATAAAAACAACGTTGCATCCAAAATTGCAACTTTCCCACAATACAAAAAAAATCTGTGAGGCAATTTTAACGATGCTTAGTACATCCAAAATGATCAAAATTTGCGTTACGTAATACTTGACGTTCCCTTAAAGCTTAAAACTAATAAAAAATAAATGACTTCTCTCTTAACAGAATTTGAACATAAACAAAGGAGCGTGTTTCTTCGTGTTTCTTCTTAAAAATGTTATAACACAAAACAGGACTTGCAAAAGCCATCCCCTTAACATAAGCTAAAATTTTACCTCACTATTTTGGTAACAATTACTGTAATAAACAAAGTAACAGCAAACCTTAGCTTTCAGTGCTAAAGGCCAAAATATTGCCGAGTCCAAACACAATACTGCCATCCTAAGCTGAAAGGTCCTATCTGTGTATGTTAAACTTGTGTAGATAGGACCTTTCAGCTTAGCACGGCAGAATAGTAGGGCAGCTGTAGAAGTACTGAGCGCGTTTTGACACTTCTAGAAAGCGAACTACTAACATCAAACCTTTCTGCTACATTGCCACGTTTAAAGAAAAACACCTCACCTTGCAAATGGGCAAAGTTGCAAATTTTTACGGTACCAATAAGTTTTAACACGTGGTAACACTACGCAATCCTGTACAGTTTGACACACGGATCTGTGGCTACGGGAAATATGTTTGGAATGTGTGTGCAAGTGAGAGGCCCGTTGGAAGCACGCACTCATTATAACGCTCTTGACGGAAAGAAGAGAGCGCGCATAATACCTCCCCCTTCCGTCGGAGACTTTGTGTCATGTGGAGAACTATACAATATTTTTCTATGTATTTTTCTCTATAGTAAGTTTATTAGCTACCTACTGAAATATATTTTCATAAATTAAAAAAATATTTAAATTCAACAAATTTTAAGCTACTGGTAACACCTTCATAAAATTATTCGTTATTCGGTTCTCCGAAAAATATGTTACCTTAAGCAGAGCTTGGTTTTCAATACATTTTTATTGATACTTAATTTTTATTTATTTGACCTTATCACGAAGAAGTTAAGTCAACAAATTTATCATCTAACGGTACAACAATCCTTATTCGACAACATGCAACAGCATCAATACAGTGTGATAGAGAACATGCTGCTCAGTTTCCATCGAGAGCCACAAAAATTCTCAAAAACCCAAAAACGACTTTAATTTGAGGCCACTTGCCGACCAAATTACCGCACATTGGATCAGAGGAGGCTTTTTCGCAAAAAATCTGATTTTTGATCATTTTCTTCTGGAGCACTATATCTGCGGTGCACCGTCTCGAATTAAACTTATCACTAAAAAATATGTGATGAAAAAAATTGAAAAAAAAGTTATCAGCATGCATAAATTGCATAAACTCCCAAAAAGCAAAATTGATATAACCCTGTGTTAACTAGGTTCCTATAGGGTCACTTGATCTGTTAATACTTTGTCTAGTTGGTTAGCTGGTGGGTTTCTGGAAGTTCTCGTTAGAAACTAAAACTACCCATTGGGTAGTGACCAACCAACAAAATATAAGGAAAATAACTAGAGAAAGCATCAAGCGATAGAGTGATTTAAGATTTTGAAATATATTTTAATAACTTTTAAGGATATAAACTAATAATGTATAAAAAACAATAAACGTGTTAATCCCATTTATTTTTTTTTATTGATGAAGAACTTTCGCACTCGATTTCACGAATTTGCCTTAATTTCTCGGACAGACTGTTTGGAAACCAGATCATATGGAGAGATACATACAGTGCGGTCTAAAAGTCACCCCCCCCTTTTAACTTTTGAACGAGTTGAGATATCGACTTCAAATTTAGAACTCTTAAATAAGATAACTTAAACTATCTTTTAGCATATATTTGATATTTTCAGCTCTTAAAATGTGGGCAGGGGGACATGGGGGGACATTTTTTTAAATGGAAAGGGGGGTCGTTTGATACATCATTTTAAAGCTTATAAAATTCTCTATTTAAACTAATATTTTTAAATTTTTTAAAAATGTTTTTTAAGGTTTTGATTTTTCAGCTTTTTGTGCTAAAACATTCGATTTTTTAAGTTATTTTTTTATAAATTTTTATTTATGTCAACTAAAATTAGTTTAAAAGTATAATTAACATAAAATAATTAAAAAAGGCTTATAATCGACTTCACGTTAATTTTATTATTGAAAACAATTAGTGTGACCGCGGTTTCGCTATAATAGATATAGCATCTACGGACTTAAATACATATAATGGGACATCTTTAACATTCTGGTCATAAATAACACTAAGGACATTACACAATTAATAAATTAGGTTACAGATTAAAAATATGCATTTTCAGTGGCATGAATTAGGTTATGTTTACCGATCGGTTATGTTTACCGATCGGTAAACATAACCTAATTCATGCCACTGAAAATGCATATTTTTAATCTGTAACCTAATTTATTAATTGTGTAATGTCCTTAGTGTTATTTATGACCAGAATGTTAAAGATGTCCCATTATATGTATTTAAGTCCGTAGATGCTATATCTATTATAGCGAAACCGCGGTCACACTAATTGTTTTCAATAATAAAATTAACGTGAAGTCGATTATAAGCCTTTTTTAATTATTTTATAATAAACCACTTCACTATAAGAAGTTCAGACGTTCAGAACCATGAATGAATTTTCAAACTGGGTATAATTAACATTTTTTTATGATGAAATTAGGCATTTTAAAAAAATTATTTGTTTTTTTTTTAGAGGAATTTTGACATTAATATCCATTTTCAACCCCATTTTAAACCCAAAAAAAAATTATTTTTTTAAATTTAAAAATATGAAGTTAAATGGAGAATTTTATAAGCTTTAAAATGATGTATTATACGACCCCCCTTCCCATTTAAAAAAATGTGCCCCCATGCCCCCCTGCCCACATTTTAAGAGCTGAGAGTGTTAAATATATGCTAAAAGATAGTTTAAGTTTTCTTATTTAAAAGTTCCAAATTTGAAGTCGATATCTCAACTGGTTCAAAAGTTAAGAGGGGGGGGGTGACTTTTGGACCGCTCTGTATATCAATGTTTGTGAGTATATATCAATGTTTGTGAGTATATATACCTGCAATAAATAATGAATCTGATTTTCTGTGTTGCAAGACAAGGAAGCAAGTCAATATTGTTTTTTTTTTTAATTATTGGGCATTCTTATTCTGATATTTTACGCATTAGTTATTACAAATAATCATTAAACGAGGCATTTAGAATCCAAATTTTCAATATTTAGTTATATAGTATTAAATCCACATTAGAAGAGCTATCAAATAAGGTATATGTGGCTCTGGTATAAAAGTATAAAAAGTCCAAACGAAAATTTACATATTGGGGGTTTTGAGGTCGTTAAAACCGCTGATAAAATGTTGTACACCTGAATTCCTTCTATAAGGAAATCTTTAAAGATTTTCTCCAAATTACCCCGAAAGATTACTTCGAGTTTCTAAGTTTTCCTCCGAAAAGGAGGAAATCTTTAAAAAGAAATTTAAAAAACAATTTTTTGAATAACTTTTTTTTAACTTTTTTTTCAAAAATTATTCGTTTTTCAAAAAAAGATCTTTATTATTTTAAAATGTATTTTTGTTTAATTCTGTTTGAAAATATTTTTTTCAAGTATTTGGGAAAATGCAATATACCATTTTTTGTGAACAATATATAATGGAATGCGTAGCATTACATATCTTCACAGCTTGTTTATCTGCTTATTGTAGTAGGTAGTAGGTATATCTGATTTAATGCTAATTTATTAAAATATCTTTTATACTTCCAATTCATTCACAGTTCATCCATTAAAACAAACACCGTAGGATTCCTGTGACAAGAAACTTCTAGATGTTAATGTTTTTATAATTAAACCGGTCATCATAATATTATGGTAGCATAATAAATTTTGATAATGCGAATCTTTATGTTTCCGGTACTTCTACATTTTAATGGCTTTATTCAAATAAGCATGTAGAAGATACGACTGTAACTTAACCTAATATAGAGCTAAAATATAGTAATTTAAGAAAAAAATGCGCATAAATATGTTTCACCAGCTACTGCTGCGCATAGTTATGTTTGGCTGAACACTTTTGTGTATGTATTTATTTATTTATTTATTTATTATAGTTCTGCGCATAAATATGTTCTACTAAACCCTTCTGCGCATCTGTATATTTGTATATTGTTGCCAGAACATTTTTGCGCATTAGTATTTTTCATTATCAAATTCAGTTACCTTAAAAACCCCTATATACCAACTTTCACTAAAATATTATAAACAATTAAAAATAATCACTCTCCCCCCGGGGGTGGAGCTAGAAAAATTATCAATTATTATCAAATTCACTTTTAGCAAACTCAAAAAGTCTAATATACCAATTTTCCCGAAAATAATAAAAATAAAACCCTGTGGCTGTAAAATAACAAAGACAATTTTTCATGAAAGTTTACAGCAGGAAAAAATTAACCAATCTCTAATCTCTGACATTTAACTTCAATGCATTTAATTGGCCAGTTTTGTTTTTCTTCGCCAAAATTCATCCCTTGAAACTTAATGTTTCTAACCTTACCATGTATGATGCTATAAAACGAGTGTAAATGCGGTAATGCGCGAATGTTACTGGCAAGGTTACAGCATGTTATTAGACGGGCATACAATCAGACTATGGACATTAGGGTGGTCCAATTTTGTTTTTATTTACTTAATCTTTTCCATGTGTCGTGGTTAGAACGCCCTTAGAGTAAAAATTTACAGACAACCCTAAGGGGTACTGTTATGGCCATATAAATCCTAAAATCACGCAATTATCGATAAAATTCGTATAAAACCATCCCTAGTGTTTGTAATTTTATAAAATTTAAAATCCCTGATATCTATATTTTTTCTTTTTGAGTATCCAAATAAGCTTGCAAAATCTTAGCCTGATCAAAATAAAGCTTATTTTTGCAAGCTTATTTAAAATTTTATAAAATTACAAATACCAGGGCTGGTTTTATACGAATTATATTCCCTATTCCCTAGGGCCCTAAAAGTACCTTAGGGTTATCCATACTATAAGGGCGTTCAAACCACGACAAATAGAAAAGAAGAAGAAAAGTAAATAAAAAAAAATTGGATCACCCTAATAGACATCCACTCCGTCTAGGCATCGTAAATCTTTCACGTCGTCCACGGGCTTCAAACAATGACACACCGGCACAACTAAGAGGTTTGTTAGTATGGAGGTGGATACTAGAAATTACTATTACAAGATTTCATTATATTTAAAACAAACAAACTGAAGTTCCTTTAATGGATTGTCATAAATCTTTAACAGATCTATTTTAAATACTATGACTTAAAAAACACTAATAAAAATTAACAACTGAATTGACAAAATGACTATACCTAGTGTATTAGCAACCATGTCGTAGTAACATTTCATTATATTTAAAACAAATACACTGAAATTCCTTTAATGGTTTGTCATAAATATTTACCAGATAAATACAGTTGCTTTTCACCCGTGAAACGAGGAACATCTACTTTTGGAAAGAATTATGTAATCCGTTAATCGCGTTTAATTTTTAGCATCAAGTGTTTTAGTATTAGTTATTTATTTATTTATTTGCTATCTTAGATATGCCCCGGATTCGATTTTATATATTTCCTAGCGATTGTATATATGATGTGCAGTAAAATGACGAACGTGTGATTATATTGGAGTAAGAAGGGAATTTTATGTTTTTTAATCATTTATAATGCTGATAAATTTTGATTTGGAAGCAACTAACACGTGAAGAAGTTTTTATACGTATGCACAGAATTTTTTTATATATTAGCGCATGCGCAAATAAAATTACAAATGATAAAAAACTGCCTTGTCAACAGCTAACACAACCAACAGCAAACACGAAAAGGGAAGAAGGAAAAGAAAAGGTCTTACAGAAGACTGGAAATTTTCTATAATCAAAACAGGAGTAGGCATGGTACCAAGCCAGACAAGAACCACTCTTGGTGAATTGAGTAACTAATAGGGATCTGGTTAATTATCTCACTGAGAAAAGGCAAAAAAAAGGAAGAAGAAGAAGAAGAAGAAGAAGAAGAAGAAGAATCTTAAATACATTTATATTATTTATTTAAATTATAAAAAAATACTGGATTTGGTAATATATAAAGCAATTTTGCACTGTTCTACTTCAGATGTTGTCATAATTACTAGAAAATCCTTACCAAAATGACATATAACTTCACGCTTTTTTACTAAAATCAGTCAGTCCAATATATAGCATTGGTTTGGTGGCTTTCACATTGATCTAGAAATTATTTTGTATTGAGAAAGTACAATTAGTGGCGCCATCTAGTGTTGTACAGAAGTATTACACTTGATGGTAGTAGGTTTGCGATCTGATAAGAAACTTAGATAAAAAAAATGAAGGCGAAAATGCACATTTTGGTAACAATTCGAGCAAAACCTTAACAAGTAACTTTACACAGTTTGTTCGCAATGCATTGTATTGGTACTATGAAAATTTCTGCCCTAAAAGCGATGGTCCCATGGACCACATTTAAAGATATATGAAAAAGTTTTACAAAATTTTCATCGTTCAGGTATTTTTTTGAAGAGGAAAAACATATTAAATTAACACCTTAGACAACACTTTAACCAGTAAATACTCCTATTTTTTTTTACCATAAAATAAGGCAAAAATTTACAAAATCCCAATTTTTCAAAGGGTATACAGATTTCCCAGAAAGCCAAAATAGCTAGTTCACTAAATCCTTAAAATGTGTCCAAATGCACACAACTAGCCCTAATATAGCTCGCAATTTTATTCCTATTTTTGATCCATTTAGAAACCTAAAATAGCATGCTACTTTCGACATATAATAGATCGAAAATATCGACCTAAAATAGCACCTGAATAGCATTATATTTTTAGTCCAAATAAGGTTAAAAATAGTATGCTATTTATAACCTAAATTAACTCTAAAATATTATGCTATTTTCTACCTTTTTTAGCAGTATATTTTTGATCTATATTTTTAATAGAAATAGAACAAATGATATAGGTAAAAAATGATTATTATTTTTAAACAGGAGGTACAGAATAGGTACAATATATTTGTTTGTGGTTCACACTTTAGATAATTTTTGTTGAAAATTTAAATGTTTACATTCAAGTTCTTCCTCACTGCCATTACTTTTGCTTTCACTCTTATTTACACAAATTTTCAATATAATTTTAACTCTCATTTTAACTATTATTCACCATTTCACTACTTCTGCTTTCACCACAACAGCTCTCTACTACCACTCCTGTATTCTTCTAAAACTTCACTGCATTCACTAAGG
>OY294045.1:98564408-98685417 GCA_958510825.1 Brachypterus glaber | reverse complement strand
AATACGTCGAGTAGTGGGAAAAACCTGGGGTATTATACCCAAGGTCCTTAGATGGATCTACACAGCGGTTATAAGGCCAAGAGTCCAGTATGGCTCAGTGGTCTGGTGGCCTTGTGTTAGGAAAACCACAATTTCTCAGAACCTGGGGAAAATCCAAAGACTAACTAGTCTTGGAATCACCGGAGTAATAAGGACAACACCCCAAGCAGCTCTAGAGGTCCTACTGGGACTCCCGTCACTCTCCATCTGGATCCAGAAGGAGGCAATGGCTAGCTTTCTCAGGCTTAGGGAGTCTGGTAGTTGGATGGGCGGGAAGGCGAACTACGGTCATGGCAAAATCGCTGATATTTCCGAAAGGGACATCCCAATTAGTAGTATCAGAGTGATTGAAGCAGAGGACCGATTAAAGTTCGATAGAAGTTTCTCTCTCAGGATTCCGACAAAGGAAGAATGGGAAAAGAAAGAAATACAATTTGTGCCAAACGCTTTGGTGTGCTATACAGACGGCTCGCGTATGGAAGGCATCCAAAGCTCTGGGGCAGGACTCTTCGTGGAGGACCTGGACTTGCAAAAGAGTTTTCCACTTGGACGCTTTTCCACTGTCTTCCAAGCTGAGGTCTATGCCATACAGGAAGCGGCAAATTGCAGGGAAATAAGGCAGCACCGGGGGCACGATATATACATCTGCTCGGACAGTCAAGCTCTAAAGGCATTGTGCTATCCCAGCACTAGGTCACTCCTAGTCAGGGAGTGTGCAGAAGCCTTGGAAGAGCTAGCAAGGATCAAAAACGTTCAACTGGTATGGGTACCGGGTCATAGTGGAATTCCCGGAAACGAGAAGGCAGATGAACTTGCAAGACTCGGATCAGGGATGGCCTGCACGGGGCCGGAACCTATATTGGGTGTTACAAGGAAGCAGGTAAAGACCGCTCTCGATGAGTGGGCTTATACCAAGCTAAAGGAGCAATGGAGAGCGGTCGACGGTTGCCGGCAAGCTAGGGACTTCCTGGCTGGCCCAAGCAAATCAAAGACCGACTGGTTGCTGGAAAAAGGAAGAACTGCTCAGACAACTTGTAGGGGTCCTCACGGGCCACTGCAGGCTAAGGAAGCACCTGGCAACAATGCGGATTCTAGAGAGTCCGCTATGCCCAGAGTGCGAAGAGGATGAAACATCCTCTCATTACTTAGCCGAGTGTGTCAGATACGACAGGACGGGCAGGTTCAAGGAGGACTCAAATTAGTAAATGGCTGGGATTGCCTGGGGTGACAAAAAGGGCCAGAAATGGCCTAGTTGTCCGGCTTTGGCCAACCCAAAAATTTACTACTACCACTACTACTACTTAGTTTATTGTTTAAAGTCTTTCTGGGACGTGTTTTACACGATAATTGACTGAAATGATTACAAAGAATTTAGAATAGATAATCCACTATTAACAGCTACTCTTCTCTACCATAACAGCTACTCTTCTCTACCATAACAAAAATCTCCAAACATTTTTAACACTTAAATTTTGATACCATTATCTTTCCCATCTTCCTCCAATCCTGCAACCTTCTTATATCCCTCAAAATCACCCAAACCAAATATTATGTTTACAAATCAGCTCCCAAAAAATATGATTTTCGTCAAAAAAAAATTCTGTCTGTGTCCGGGAAATTTGTGACCACGATAACTCACGAACACTTCGGGCTGAATACTTCAAATTTGGACCATGGCTTGATTATCCAAAGTTCTATGCTGGGATTGTTTTTGGTAAAAATCGGATTGGGGTAAAATGGGGTGAAAACGATTATTTTCAAAAAAAAAAATTTTTTCAGTTTATTTTTCGTTTTACGAAAAAAGAAACATTTTTTTGAAAAAATTGTTTTTTAAACTTTTTTTATATTTTTTTATATTTTTTTCGTTTTTTATTTTAATGAACTCCTATTTAAGTCATAATTTGTTAGCAGTAGCATCTTGGACTTTAATAAAAAGTATCTCAAGTTTCTCTAGAAACTGGATGTTGTTTGTTTTTTCAAACGTGTTTAATCAGATTATATAAATATTTAGTAGCCGATAAATACACTTAAAAATTATGTCTTCTTTATTTTGAGAATAATTTATTATACCTAATTACATAATTTATTTCTCTCAGGGCTTGTCTTGAACAGTGGATAATTTTTCGCGTTTTATATACTTTGTACCGTTATCTTGTTGGCCTAATTTACATATATTTGAATACTTTACATCTAAATTTAAAATGCAGTATTTTTCGAAAAGAAACAAAAATTCGAATTATTTTTAAATGTTTTTAATATTTTCGTCAAAATTGGCTTGTAGACGTTATTAAGGCCGGTGAAACTGAATCTGATAATATTTTTTTCCCAACTCCACCCCCAGGTGTAGGGGGTAATTATTTTTAGATGTTTACAATGTAAAAATTGGTATGTAGGGGTTTTAGACGTCGCTGAAACGGAATCAGATAAAAAAATTAACTCCACCCCCAGGGGTGGGGCTAACTATTTTTAAATAATTACATTTCGTGAAAATTTTGTATATTGGGTTTTTGAGGTTGATAAACTGAATCTGATAATAAAATTTTTGTAACTCCACCCAGGCTGGGGGTAATTTATTTTTTTTAATGTTTACATTTTGTTAAAAAGTGGTATACAGAGGTTTTTCAGGTTGCTGAAACCGAATCTACTAATAAAATATAAGAAAAAGTTCGAAACACTCTAAATTTATAGAAAAGGTTAGATTGATTGTCCAAAATATTCATAGCTATTTTGAAAAAAAAATCTATTTATAAACAAAAAGTTTAGGGGGTAGAAAGTTATCAATCTGTCGTGAAAATCAAATGGACAGAAATCAGTGAATAGTACCATTTCATCCTTTTTGGGAATCATCAGCACTGTGTATCCTATGTTGTTAATCTTTAAATAAAACGTTAGATAGATATAAAAATATGGTGCCATCTATTGATGTGCAGTATATATATTTTTTTATAGACTGTCAATTCTTAACTTATTTAGGGGGGTAGTATAAACGAAAAGAAAGCAATTATAATTTAGGGAGATAGGAAACGCAGTATTTTATCCACTCAAAATAGTATTTTATGCAATTCGAAGCATTCAACGATTGTTTTTGAATATTATCCTTCAGCTAAAGACTTAAAGTTTTGTTAGAAACAGTGGCGGACTGACTATAAGGCAACCCTATAAAAACGGTCTTGCAAATATTATTAAAATCATATTATATGGGATTTTAATAAGATTAAGTAGGCTTTGATAGTTTGCGTAGGATTTGATGGGACCGAGAATGGTATTTTCGTAAGATTTTAAAGGAATTCCTGTTTCAAAGTGACAAAAACGCTACCAAAGTTTATCAAAAAACATGAAAACCAATGAAGTTGTTGGGATATCTCCTACTATTTTTCCTTCTTTATTGATGGGATTTTTGTAAGATTTCAAAAGACCGTTTACGTAAGATTTGTGGGACTTTTTTACAGGGAAGGTAGGTGAGAAATGGGTTACTCTGTTAAACGGGCCAATTCTGTTTGGCTATTTCGGACCCTTACTTTTTTAATTTTCTTAGTTTATGAATACTTTTAGAACTAATTTTTGTTGCTTTTTGTAACCTAAGGGTTCGAAATTAATGTAAAAAAATCAAGAAAAATTAAAAAAAAATAATACATACAGATACAATAGATTTTAAAATATTGGCAGTGTGCAAAGATTTTTTTATTACAAAATTATCCTGCTTAAAAAATTTAGTTAAAACGTAGTTCAAAACCAGAAGACAAAACGGGTTTGGTTGTAGATAAAATTGCAATCTTAGTAGAAAACACCGAAGTCTGTCACATGGTAACATTTTCAAGTTTCCAAATATTAGCGTTTAAACGGTGGTTTGGCTTTTTGAAACCGAATCTTTCGATTTAGTATCGAATTACATATAGGTAGGTAATACCTACTAGGTATACTTCGTGTCGAATTAATTTAGCAAAAGAATACCGTTTTAAAAATTCCTCTTGTTTCAATAAAAGAGTTAAGAATTAAATCGCTTGTTTTTATTTACTCTTTTATTTTACGTGGTTTGGTTAAAAAAAATTCAATTGGGAAAAGTTTATAATATCTTCAAGGTCTGTTTTATAATTTAATAGATATTTAGTCTTATCATGCGCATATGCTTGCATTGTTGCAGTTCTCTATAAAGCTGTAGTCCAAACTGCTAAACAGCACTTATATTGTAATAAATAATTTATAGCTGAAGGTAGAAAATTTATTAACAAATATTACAGATTGTAACATAATTTATTATGATGTAAGTATGATTTGTATATGGTGGTAATTTATTTACTGGTTATGTGACTTATAGAGCTATAGCATAAACTAATCACAATATATGTGAACTTTATCGATACCTACTCGTCAAAATTTCCTAAATTATTATTGTTGTCAACAAAAATGACCCCTATTTTTAAGCATCATCATCAGTAATTTGTTTGGATTATTAAGAGACAGAAGCAGTGCCTATGGCTCATTTATCTAAAAATATAATTAGTTTGAATGGATAATTGGGGGAGTGAGTCTTTGCTCACTGATGCTGAAGTTGCATCTGACATGAATTGGCGTTGGGGGAGGGGGAAGAAGTAGGAGGGGGTGAGGAGGGATGGAATAGGGAGGAAAGGGAGGTGTATTTTTAAGCATTTTAGGACGTGAAAGATAGCAGATACAATGTACGGTACATTATGTACCAAGGATAAACAAGGAAAGTAATGTGGAGAGCTCTAGGCTCCAACCATCTATTATCACCCCCTAGAACTTAAACAACCTGCATCACATGTCGGGTAATAAAAGTTTCACTAACTCAACAAACGCAGAAAAATTTGACTTTTTAAGTCCGTCTACTGTACCAATGTCATTGTCGGTATTTATAGTATTCAATTCAAAGGTGAGTTGACCTGTAAAGGGACTTTTTGAAAATTATGCTATTATTTCGTCAGCATGCTGCAGCACCGGAATCAATCAGTGGATATGGGTTTGAATCAAACCCATATATCCTCAACGGTAGTCAAGTCAATGCAGGTAAAACTATCATCCTGTAGTACCTGAAAAATTTTTAGCTTTACCTAGTACCTAAAGGAGTTTTTGAAATTTACAATTAAAACGTACTTAAGATATTTTTACTTAAGAGTGAAGCTCTGTTTTTTCTTCCTTGTTTCAAATTTATCTTTTTAAGTAATTTAAGTCTAAAATAAAGTGCCTACTCCTTTATTTTTATTTTTTACACAAACATTAATGTATTACATACAAAGAAAAATGTTTGTTTATTAGTATTCTCAAGTAAACATAATTAGTTACATGTTTAATAGCTTTAACCTTTATGTCAAACGCCAGTTCCAGTCTGAAATTTGTCACTGCCACTGCTAATATCACGTAGTAGATATCGCTTTACAAAAACGACTACAAAACAAATAAAAAGAATAGTGCTTGTATGAAAGCCAAAATTAATGCGGTTAATTTTAATTGAAGTAGTTTTATTGGTGAAATATACTTACCAAAGT
Source organism: Brachypterus glaber (assembly GCA_958510825.1). Taxonomy (NCBI): domain Eukaryota; kingdom Metazoa; phylum Arthropoda; class Insecta; order Coleoptera; family Kateretidae; genus Brachypterus; species Brachypterus glaber. The sequence goes on along the minus strand of OY294045.1, from coordinate 98,679,874 downwards.
TTGTCGCACGGATCTGTGGCTACGGAAATATGTTTGGAATGTGTTTGCAAGTGGGAGGCCCGTTGTAGGAACGCACGCCTTATAGCGCTCTTGACCAAAAGAAGAGAGCGCGAATGATTCCTCCCCCTTTCGTCGGAGACTTTCTTTCATGCGTAGAACTATAGCCCTGATCTTTTTTCCGCTTGGTACTTATGTTGAGACGCCCATACGTGTGTATCTCGCTTTTTAGCCATTTTTGATCACCTTCCCTTTGTTACAAAGTATTACACCGTCACATACAGACTCCTGGATCATCTCCCCCATAGACGTGACATACTTTATGTACGTCTCCGTAGCTCTTTTAACCCTTTAACGGCGGGTATTTTTTTAAATATCTCTTCTGTCAGAAGCAAAAAAAATCGATAATTTTTTTAATTTTTATTTCGTAGAATAAAACTGTAATTTAGCATATACACTAAGGGATTACGACGTTATTTGTCAAAAAGTTATTAAAAGTTTAATTTGATTATAAAAATATCCAATTTTTAAACAAAAACAAAGAAATCAAAATAAATGTGAATTATGGTAAATATTCAAAAATTATTGTTGTCTCTATTGAGGCCTGTCAGTATAGTTACATAAAACCCAAGGGGTAAACTGCAGAGGAATTCAGGTGTACAAATTGGAGGTAATCTGGAGGAAATCTTTGAAGATTACGAGGTAATCTGAAGGAAATCTTTAAAGATTTTCTTCTTTTCGGAGAAAATCTTTGAAACTCGAGGTAATCTTTGGAGGTAATCTGGAGGAAATCTTTCCTCCTAAAAAGAATTCAGGCTTACAAAATTTTGTCAGCGGTTTACCCATCGTAAAAACCTTAATTGAGGCGACCCGCATTAAAAAAAATAAATACTATTTTTCTAAATTTAAAATTTAAATTTTTTAGCCATTGTAATCTACAACTCACCAGGATGCTTTTTTGCCGTCTTCTTGTTTAAAATCAGCATTGTCGGAAATTGAATAAGTAACTTAATGCGAAGAATTGATTTATTAGATTTGCGGAAAGCAAAATGTCTGAGAATTAATTGCCTGTTCGGGTAATTACCATATATTTCATGGGAATTCTGCAGAATACAAACAGAAGCTCACGACTACTGCAGGATGACTTTTTTTTAAAATTATGGATCTTGTAATATTGTTTATTTATATCTACTGATCGTGGAACTGAAAGTTAATATACACTGGCATACACAGAAGATTTCTTTAGTAAAATTTATCGATAAAACCCAGAAAACCAGCTTGAGAGCCTAGTATATAGCATCCTAAACTTGCTTTCATATAGCAAGAAAAATGGAAGAAATTATTGAGACGTTCAAAATATTTCTCAAAAGTTGAATGGAAAATGAACGCTATAATTGTACGTCTAAAAGCACTCATAATTATATCGAAATATGGATGCTATTTTATGTTAATTTAAGGTCTTATTATTATAGGTTCCATTTTTAATACTAAATGCTCCCTTTAGACGGTAAATTAATAAACAATTTTAGGTCGATAATATCCTTCTTTATTTGATAAAATTTAGGGCGACCTAATAATGACCAACTTTTTGTAGAAAATATATACTTTATATTGGTTTAATTGAGAACATGCTATAAAGTCCAAAGTATATCTTCTCAATTTAGCTCGCTAATAATTCTTCTATTTTACGCCCTAAATGCAAGCAAATATTTCAAAATAATATTTATTTTGTTTCTTTTTTCTTAATAGACGTTTAGTATTACTAAAGTTTTCAGAATGCATACACACCGTTTTGAAAATTTACGAATTGTAAATTCTTCTCAGGTCTTTCAAAAATCGTCGAAAAAAAGAAAATTTGATTATTTAGCTTCTTTAAGAAGTAAAGAAGTATAGAACAAAAGTAAAAGTGACCTTAGTGAATGCAGTGAAGTTTTAGAAGAATACAGGAGTGGTAGTAGAGAGCTGTTGTGGTGAAAGCAGAAGTAGTGAAATGGTGAATAATAGTTAAAATGAGAGTTAAAATTATATTGAAAATTTGTGTAAATAAGAGTGAAAGCAAAAGTAATGGCAGTGAGGAAGAACTTGAATGTGAACATTTAAATTTTCAACAAAAATTATCTAAAGTGTGAACCACAAACAAATATATTGTACCTATTCTGTACCTCCTGTTTAAAAATAATAATCATTTTTTACCTATATCATTTGTTCTATTTCTATTAAAAATATAGATCAAAAATATACTGCTAAAAAAGGTAGAAAATAGCATAATATTTTCGAGTTAATTTAGGTTATAAATAGCATACTATTTTTAACCTTATTTGGACTAAAAATATAATGCTATTCAGGTACTATTTTAGGTCGATATTTTCGATCTATTATATGTCGAAAGTAGCATGCTATTTTAGGTTTCTAAATGGATCAAAAATAGGAATAAAATTGCGAGCTATATTAGGGCTAGTTGTGTGCATTTGGGCACATTTTAAGGATTTAGTGAACTAGCTATTTTGGCTTTCTTGGAAATCTGTATACCCTTTGAAAAATTGGGATTTTGTAAATTTTTGCCTTATTTTATGGTAAAAAAATAGGAGTATTTACTGGTTAAAGTGTCTAAGGTGTTAATTTAATATGTTTTTCCTCTTCAAAAAATTACCTGAACGATGAAAATTTTGTAAAACTTTTTCATATATCTTTAAATGTGGTCCATGGGACCATCGCTTTTAGGGCAGAAATTTTCATAGTACCAATGCAATGCATTGCGAACAAACTGTGCAAAGTTACTTGTTAAGATTTTGCTCGAATTGTTACCAAAATGTGCATTTTCGCCTTCATTTTTTTTATCTAAGTTTCTTATCAGATCGCAAACCTACTACCATCAAGTGTAATACTTCTGTACAACACTAGATGGCGCCACTAATTGTACTTTCTCAATATAAAATAATTTCTAGATCAATGTGAAAGCCACCAAACCAATGCTATATATTGAACTGACTGATTTTAGTAAAAAAGCGTGAAGTTATATGTCATTTTGGTAAGGATTTTCTAGTAATTATGACAACATCTGAAGTAGAACAGTGCAAAATTGCTTTATATATTACCAAATCCAGTATTTTTTTATAATTTAAATAAATAATATAAATGTATTTAAGATTCTTCTTCTTCTTCTTCCTTTTTTTTTGCCTTTTCTCAGTGAGATAATTAACCAGATCCCTATTAGTTACTCAATTCACCAAGAGTGGTTCTTGTCTGGCTTGGCACCATGCCTACTCCTGTTTTGATTATAGAAAATTTCCAGTCTTCTGTAAGACCTTTTCTTTTTCTTTTCCTTCTTCCCTTTTCGTGTTTGCTGTTGGTTGTGTTAGCTGTTGACAAGGCAGTTTTTTATCATTTGTAATTATATTTGCGCATGCGCTAGTATATAAAAAAATTCTGTGCATAAGTATAAAAACTGTGTTAGTTGCTTCCAAATCAAAATTTATCAGCATTATAAATGATTAAAAAACATAAAATTCCCTTCTTACTCCAATATAATCACACGTTCGTCATTTTACTGCACATCATATATACAATCGCTAGGAAATATATAAAATCGAATCCGGGGCATATCTAAGATAGCAAATAAATAAATAAATAACTAATACTAAAACACTTGATGCTAAAAATTAAACGCGATTAACGGATTACATAATTCTTTCCAAAAGTAGATGTTCCTCGTTTCACGGGTGAAAAGCAACTGTATTTATCTGGTAAATATTTATGACAAACCATTAAAGGAATTTCAGTGTATTTGTTTTAAATATAATGAAATGTTACTACGACATGGTTGCTAATACACTAGGTATAGTCATTTTGTCAATTCAGTTGTTAATTTTTATTAGTGTTTTTTAAGTCATAGTATTTAAAATTGATCTGTTAAAGATTTATGACAATCCATTAAAGGAACTTCAGTTTGTTTGTTTTAAATATAATGAAATCTTGTAATAGTAATTTCAAGTGTCCACCTCCATACTAACAAACCTCTTAGTTGTGCCGGTGTGTCATTGTTTGAAGCCCGTGGACGACGTGAAAGATTTACGATGCCTAGACGGAGTGGATGTCCATTAGGGTGATCCAATTTTTTTTTATTTACTTTTCTTCTTCTTTTCTATTTGTCGTGGTTTGAACGCCCTTATAGTATGGATAACCCTAAGGTACTTTTAGGGCCCTAGGGAATAGGGAATATAATTCGTATAAAACCAGCCCTGGTATTTGTAATTTTATAAAATTTTAAATAAGCTTGCAAAAATAAGCTTTATTTTGATCAGGCTAAGATTTTGCAAGCTTATTTGGATACTCAAAAAGAAAAAATATAGATATCAGGGATTTTAAATTTTATAAAATTACAAACACTAGGGATGGTTTTATACGAATTTTATCGATAATTGCGTGATTTTAGGATTTATATGGCCATAACAGTACCCCTTAGGGTTGTCTGTAAATTTTTACTCTAAGGGCGTTCTAACCACGACACATGGAAAAGATTAAGTAAATAAAAACAAAATTGGACCACCCTAATGTCCATAGTCTGATTGTATGCCCGTCTAATAACATGCTGTAACCTTGCCAGTAACATTCGCGCATTACCGCATTTACACTCGTTTTATAGCATCATACATGGTAAGGTTAGAAACATTAAGTTTCAAGGGATGAATTTTGGCGAAGAAAAACAAAACTGGCCAATTAAATGCATTGAAAATAAATGTCAGAGATTAGAGATTGGTTAATTTTTTCCTGCTGTAAACTTTCATGAAAAATTGTCTTTGTTATTTTACAGCCACAGGGTTTTATTTTTATTATTTTCGGGAAAATTGGTATATTAGACTTTTTGAGTTTGCTGAAAGTGAATTTGATAATAATTGATAATTTTTCTAGCTCCACCCCCGGGGGGTGAGTGATTATTTTTAATTGTTTATAATATTTTAGTGAAAGTTGGTATATAGGGGTTTTTAAGGTAACTGAATTTGATAATGAAAAATACTAATGCGCAAAAATGTTCTGGCAACAATATACAAATATACAGATGCGCAGAAGGGTTTAGTAGAACATATTTATGCGCAGAACTATAATAAATAAATAAATAAATAAATAAATACATACGTATGCACAAAAGTGTTCAGCCAAACATAACTATGCGCAGCAGTAGCTGGTGAAACATATTTATGCGCATTTTTTTCTTAAATTACTATATTTTAGCTCTATATTAGGTTAAGTTACAGTCGTATCTTCTACATGCTTATTTGAATAAAGCCATTAAAATGTAGAAGTACCGGAAACATAAAGATTCGCATTATCAAAATTTATTATGCTACCATAATATTATGATGACCGGTTTAATTATAAAAACATTAACATCTAGAAGTTTCTTGTCACAGGAATCCTACGGTGTTTGTTTTAATGGATGAACTGTGAATGAATTGGAAGTATAAAAGATATTTTAATAAATTAGCATTAAATCAGATATACCTACTACCTACTACAATAAGCAGATAAACAAGCTGTGAAGATATGTAATGCTACGCATTCCATTATATATTATTCACAAAAAATGGTAATTGCATTTTCCCAAATACTTGAAAAAAATATTTTCAAACAGAATTAAACAAAAATACATTTTAAAACAATAAAGATCTTTTTTTGAAAAACGAATAATTTTTGAAAAAAAAGTTAAAAAAAAGTTATTCAAAAAATTGTTTTTTAAATTTCTTTTTAAAGATTTCCTCCTTTTCGGAGGAAAACTTAGAAACTCGAAGTAATCTTTCGGGGTAATTTGGAGAAAATCTTTAGATTTCCTCATAGAAGGAATTCAGGTGTACAACATTTTATCAGCGGTTTTAACGACCTCAAAACCCCCAATATGTAAATTTTCGTTTGGACTTTTTATACTTTTATACCAGAGCCACATATACCTTATTTGATAGCTCTTCTAATGTGGATTTAATACTATATAACTAAATATTGAAAATTTGGATTCTAAATGCCTCGTTTAATGATTATTTGTAATAACTAATGCGTAAAATATCAGAATAAGAATGCCCAATAATTAAAAAAAAAACAATATTGACTTGCTTCCTTGTCTTGCAACACAGAAAATCAGGTTCATTATTTATTGCAGGTATAATATACTCACAAACATTGATATATACTCACAAACATTGTTATACAGAGCGGTCCAAAAGTCACCCCCCCCCCCCCTCTTAACTTTTGAACCAGTTGAGATATCGACTTCAAATTTGGAACTTTTAAATAAGACAACTTAAACTATCTTTTAGCATATATTTAACACTCTCAGCTCTTAAAATGTGGGCAGGGGGGCATGGGGGCACATTTTTTTAAATGGGAAGGGGGGTCGTATAATACATCATTTTAAAGCTTATAAAATTCTCCATTTAACTTCATATTTTTAAATTTAAAAAAATAATTTTTTTTTGGGTTTAAAATGGGGTTGAAAATGGATATTAATGTCAAAATTCCTCTAAAAAAAAAACAAATAATTTTTTTAAAATGCCTAATTTCATCATAAAAAAATGTTAATTATACCCAGTTTTAAAATTTATTCATGGTTCTGAACGTCTGAACTTCTTATAGTGAAGTGGTTTATTATAAAATAATTAAAAAAGGCTTATAATCGACTTCACGTTAATTTTATTATTGAAAACAATTAGTGTGACCGCGGTTTCGCTATAATAGATATAGCTACCCCAGGGTAGCATCTTAGGTCCCTTATTGTTTCTTATCTTCATAAATGACATGTGTGTGACCTTGCAGAATGAAAATCAAAGTCTTGTTAATTTTGCTGATGATTCGAACTACTTGCTTAGGTCGGATTCAACAAAAATTATAACAGAAATAGAAATACTGTACTTGTCCATTAAGGAGTGGTTAGAGAAAAATAAAATGATCTTAAATGAATCCAAGACGAATTTTTTGAGGTTTAGAGCGGTAAGAAGTTCGAATCATACAAACGAAGTTATTGATATATGCAATTCAGAAAAAGAACTATCAAACTCTGTAAAATTTTTAGGACTTTTTATAGACAAAACCCTAAGCTGGTCCTCACACATATGTCATCTGAGAAAGAGATTGAGTTCAGTAAATTACTCACTATATATGTTGGGGCGTTATTTAGATGTTAATGCATTAAAGATGGTCTACTATTCTAATTTTCAAAGTATACTAAAATATGGCATAATTTTCTGGGGCAAGTGCAATATTAGTGATTTAGAGTCAATCTTTTCCGTTCAAAAAAGAGCGATTCGTACGATTTTAAAATTAGGCTATAGAGACTCCTGTAGAGAAATTTTTAAAGAAAATAAAATTTTAACTGTGGTAGGTCTTTACGTGTATGAAACAATTTTATTTTTAAGGAAAAATCAACATTTATTTGTAAAACTTAAGCCAAAATCTAATAGGGTACTAGATTATAATGTACCTAAACACAACTTAGTTGCATACGAAAAGGGTTCCTATTATTCTTCGGTGATATTTTATAATAAACTTCCCCTAAATTTAAAAAACAATACTAATTTTAATACTTTTAAAAAAGAATTATTTAATTATATTTGCGATATAGAGCCCTATACATTAGAAGAATTCATGTCCTTTTAGAGTTTATGTGTATTCTTAGAATTAAGTTTTATTATGACAGTTTTTCAATCAATGTTTTTCTTTGACAAATGTAAAAACGTTTTATGAAAATAAAGAATATTATTATTATTATTATTATTATTATAGCATTTACGGACTTAAATACATATAATGGGACATCTTTAACATTCTGGTCATAAATAACACTAAGGACATTACACAATTAATAAATTAGGTTACAGATTAAAAATATGCATTTTCAGTGGCATGAATTAGGTTATGTTTACCGATCGGTAAACATAACCGATCGGTAAACATAACCTAATTCATGCCACTGAAAATGCATATTTTTAATCTGTAACCTAATTTATTAATTGTGTAATGTCCTTAGTGTTATTTATGACCAGAATGTTAAAGATGTCCCATTATATGTATTTAAGTCCGTAGATGCTATATCTATTATAGCGAAACCGCGGTCACACTAATTGTTTTCAATAATAAAATTAACGTGAAGTCGATTATAAGCCTTTTTTAATTATTTTATGTTAATTATACTTTTAAACTAATTTTAGTTGACATAAATAAAAATTTATAAAAAAATAACTTAAAAAATCGAATGTTTTAGCACAAAAAGCTGAAAAATCAAAACCTTAAAAAACATTTTTAAAAAATTTAAAAATATTAGTTTAAATAGAGAATTTTATAAGCTTTAAAATGATGTATCACACGACCCCCCTTTCCATTTAAAAAAATGTCCCCCCATGTCCCCCTGCCCACATTTTAAGAGCTGAAAATATCAAATATATGCTAAAAGATAGTTTAAGTTATCTTATTTAAGAGTTCTAAATTTGAAGTCGATATCTCAACTCGTTCAAAAGTTAAAAGGGGGGGGGTGACTTTTAGACCGCACTGTATGTATCTCTCCATATGATCTGGTTTCCAAACAGTCTGTCCGAGAAATTAAGGCAAATTCGTGAAATCGAGTGCGAAAGTTCTTCATCAATAAAAAAAATAAATGGGATTAACACGTTTATTGTTTTTTATACATTATTAGTTTAAATCCTTAAAAGTTATTAAAATATATTTCAAAATCTTAAATCACTCTATCGCTTGATGCTTTCTCTAGTTATTTTCCTTATATTTTGTTGGTTGGTCACTACCCAATGGGTAGTTTTAGTTTCTAACGAGAACTTCCAGAAACCCACCATCTAACCAACTAGACAAAGTATTAACAGATCAAGTGACCCTATAGGAACCTAGTTAACACAGGGTTATATCAATTTTGCTTTTTGGGAGTTTATGCAATTTATGCATGCTGATAACTTTTTTTTTAATTTTTTTCATCACATATTTTTTAGTAATAAGTTTAATTCGAGACGGTGCACCGCAGATATAGTGCTCCAGAAGAAAATGATCAAAAATCAGATTTTTTGCGAAAAAGCCTCCTCTGATCCAATGTGCGGTAATTTGGTCGGCAAGTGGTCTCAAATTAAAGTCGTTTTTGGGTTTTTGAGAATTTTTGTGGCTCTCGATGGAAACTGAGCAGCATGTTCTCTATCACACTGTATTGATGCTGTTGCATGTTGTCGAATAAGGATTGTTGTACCGTTAGATGATAAATTTGTTGACTTAACTTCTTCGTGATAAGGTCAAATAAATAAAAATTAAGTATCAATAAAAATGTATTGAAAACCAAGCTCTGCTTAAGGTAACATATTTTTCGGAGAACCGAATAACGAATAATTTTATGAAGGTGTTACCAGTAGCTTAAAATTTGTTGAATTTAAATATTTTTTTAATTTATGAAATTATATTTCAGTAGGTAGCTAATAAACTTACTATAGAGAAAAATACATAGAAAAATATTGTATAGTTCTCCACATGACACAAAGTCTCCGACGGAAGGGGGAGGTATTATGTGCGCTCTCTTCTTTCCGTCAAGAGCGTTATAATGAGTGCGTGCTTCCAACGGGCCTCTCACTTGCACACACATTCCAAACATATTTCCCGTAGCCACAGATCCGTGTGTCAAACTATACAGGATTGCGTAGTGTTACCACGTGTTAAAACTTATTGGTACCGTAAAAATTTGCAACTTTGCCCATTTGCAAGGTGAGGTGTTTTTCTTTAAACGTGGCAATGTAGCAGAAAGGTTTGATGTTAGTAGTTCGCTTTCTAGAAGTGTCAAAACGCGCTCAGTACTTCTACAGCTGCCCTACTATTCTGCCGTGCTAAGCTGAAAGGTCCTATCTACACAAGTTTAACATACACAGATAGGACCTTTCAGCTTAGGAAGGCAGTATTGTGTTTGGACTCGGCAATATTTTGGCCTTTAGCACTGAAAGCTAAGGTTTGCTGTTACTTTGTTTATTACAGTAATTTAATGTTGTTAATATTGTTACCAAAATAGTGAGGTAAAATTTTAGCTTATGTTAAGGGGATGGCTTTTGCAAAAGAAAAATTAATTAAAATTAGATAGTTTTATTTTAAAAACTAGTCCTGTTTTGTGTTATAACATTTTTAAGAAGAAACACGAAGAAACACGCTCCTTTGTTTATGTTCAAATTCTGTTAAGAGAGAAGTCATTTATTTTTTATTAGTTTTAAGCTTTAAGGGAACGTTAAGTATTACGTAACGCAAATTTTGATCATTTTGGATGTACTAAGCATCGTTAAAATTGCCTCACAGATTTTTTTTGTATTGTGGGAAAGTTGCAATTTTGGATGCAACGTTGTTTTTATTTCTTTTTTCCCGTAACTATCGTTAAGTTAGAAATTATAAATTATTATCAATAAACCACATTTACCCTGTTGCAAGGTTTTACGGTAAGCAGAGAAGTTACGGAGAAGGGTTATTGTTGTTGGTAAATTATGGAATATTAGAGTGTTAGAAAATCAAGAGTAAGGATGTTAGTCTTCATTGCAATACGTTTAACATTTACCCTCCAGAGTGTCACAATTGTGACTTTACTTCTTTATTTTTTCTTTAAGTACTTTTATAGACTTTCTATGTATGCAAACAAATATGCAAATTTAATTAAGTAATACAGCTCTCCTGAAACTATAAGGAAACAAAAACTCGGGCAAAAACTAAAAAAAAAATCGGTTTATTTCTTATTCTTTTTTTCTTCTTTTTATGCATAGCAAATATAAAAAACACAATTAAATCGAAAAATTATCTCGGGAGGGTAAGGGTCAATAAAATTTGGATTTTAGTGAAAATTAAATTAAACCATATTATGTTAATGATATTCTTGGTTAAAGTGTGTATATTATCAAATTATAATAATTGCTCACTCGATATCAAGGAAATGCTAATTTAAAATTTATTATAATTATACGCGTAAAGCTATTTATATAAAAGAAAGATAAGAGTAACTTAATAAGATTCCATATTATAGAATTCATAATTAAAACTAATACAAATAAAATTGTTTTAATTTAGTTTTATGTATGCATTTAATGCATCTTTATCATGCGGTACTGCTTCCTTAGTTTCTTTTTATATCTAACTTTAAGATTTTCTTTTCTCTGGCTTTCTTTAATCCTTTTTTTAATATTTCAATGTTTTCACAATTTTCGCCCCCTTGAACCCACCCAATCCGATTTTTTTTTTTTTAATAGCTACCCATTTTTTTATAAGCCCTTTGTCAAATAAGACTTTATCATACACCGTTAAAAAGCTTATTAAATAACCTTTTCAACGATGTATCACAAGGGGTAGGTTGCTAGTTAAAAAAAAAAAGTTGTGATGGGAGGGTGCAAGGGGGTGAAAATTTTTTCAACTTTTTTTACAACAAAATCTGCAAAATAAAAAATAAAAATCGGCCTGTCCGAACGTTTTTTTAAAAGACTTACAACTAAAAAGTTAATCGGGTGATTCCAGACTTAATGTACTCACTTTATTTGTTATTTTTTATAATTATGTAATTTTTAAACGTAAAGATATTATATTATATTATTTATTTTATAAAATTGCAAAAAATACAACTATTTAAAGAAACTTAAATAATTTACCTGTCCTTTGTATTATTACTTTAAAGTAATGTCCATAAATGAACATACCACACATTAAATTTAATGACAAATTAACTATAATTCACTAAAACTTAACTTTAATGAATGATTCAATAAACTGCTATTAAATAAATTGATTATGACATAGTATGTAATGGGCGACTTAACGTTCGCATAAGATAAAGCTAAACATTAGAAAATAACTATGATTAAATAATCATTTTCCTTGGAATAGCAAGACTTTGTCCTTAAATTATTATACGCAATATCAATTAATTAGCCATATTATATAATTTGCTAAGATACATTCTACGTAATTAAATAATTCAAATTACCAAAATCCGAAAAATTTACTTTAGCACGTAGTAAACAACCAAGAATTAACACTGCATCAGGTATATACGCATTAAAAATGAAATCTATGATATTTATTTCAAACGTATAAACCTTGAAATAACCGCGGAAATTAAACTGTTCACATGAGCCCCTCCCTCCCCTATAGTGTAATCGTTACTAACGATCGTTACGTAACGATCGCCACACTAATTATTTGCCTATTACACTAGGCAACACGGTTTCTTGCCCCGATTGGAGTAATGTTTTTTAACTAATTTTGGGTCGCTGAAACCGAATCTGGCCTCAGAATATTTCTATTACCTAAGTTTTCTGAGAAAAATAAGATAAAAATGTTAAAAAATCATTATTTTATCCCTCTTTTGTTCTAAAATCAAAAATATTCCAAGGACAAATTTGGATTCGGCGTCTCAATATTAGTTAAAAAATACCCTAGCTACTTAAAACATAGAAACTTTAAATTCATAGCTAAAATAAATAGGGATATTATGAAAAATAAATGTTAAAAGAAAAATGGATAATGTGACAAAACTAAGTAGGGGTGGATGGTAAGAAGAAGGGTGTGCACGTGCATAAGGGGACAAGCTTATCGCCACATACTTATGCTAAAAATTGTCAAAAATCATTACTAGGGGGTCAAAAATTAACTAAAAAAATGTTACGTATTATGGTTCTTCTAAAGTAACATTTTTATGATGTAGAACCATTAAAAAACAAAAAAAAATACACAATATTTTTTTTATATATTATTTTTAAATTGGCATAATTGCATGTACTAAAATTTAAAAAATAAGACGTGCTGAATTTTTTTTAAAGTCAAATTTGGATTCTGCGCCTTTAAATTGATAAGAATAATATATTTTTTGGGCTCGGGAAAAAAGTTTACACAGTGTACTTTAATTTTATATATTTTTCATTTATTTACTTTTTAGGAACAAACTAAGCAAAATAAAAAAATATTTGTATAAACATTTTTGTAGATAATTTTATAATCTACAAATTAAGTTCTATAAAGTTTTTAAAAAAATTTGATAGTTTTGCTACAAATGAGCAATTAAGTAAACTCTACACTTTCATTCTAACCTTTTTATTTTTTTTCGCGTACTTACTCTGACAGTAGGTTCTTGACATATAGATTTTTGAATTCCTCGTATTCTTTTTAATATACACTAAAATTTTCAAAATCCTACTCTTTTTTTTAAAGATTTTGAAAAAAAAGTCATTATTACCTGAACTTATATCTCAAAAATTTTAGGTGCTGGAATTTTTCTAAGGTCAGATTCGGATTCTACGCCCTCGAATTAGTAAGAAAAATTTACTTTCCGATCGGGGCAAAAAAAAAGTTGCGATTTGTTGCCTAGTGTTATAGGCAAGTTGCGCAAAAAAAAACAAGGACACTAGTGTGGTAAAGTGTAGATAATTGCTTTCCCATTTTGAAAGTTCAAATTTTTGGGATAGCTTTGTATTGGTGAAAAAAGTTTTAATTTTTAATGTGTATGTTTGCGTTTTATGATGTTTTATGTCGATATAAATCAATGTTGAGTAAAAAAAAATGTTGGTCGGTCGTTCTGTCCGGGAAATCTTGTGCACGATAACTTAAGAATGCTTTAGGCTAGATACTTTAAATTTGTCATACAGGTATATTACCAAAAGTTCTCGCTCCGGATTAACCCAAATGGGGAAAATTTTAAACAATAACACATTGTTTAAGCATCTGTTGTTAAAAAGTGCTTTACTCTCGCAAAATAAAAAATCGGTACCACTCTATAGTGCGATTCCTTACCCATTCCTGCATGAAACTCAGTCTGAAATTCTTCTCCATCAATATCTATACTAGTCTTCTATCTATTTAGCTATCAGACAGTTCAGTCTTGAAGCGTAGAAAGGAAGACATCCACGCTATCGTTTCGATCATTCAAGTACTCTCTCGAGTAAGACATCAAGAGAATCAAGCTGGCCCTTGACGGTACTCTGCGTCTTTTCTTCTGTAGTAGGTTGTGACTACGTAATGATGGTTGGATATGGAGATTTTGTTAAAAAAGGGCATTGGAATTTTAAGATTGATTCAAAAAGGTATTTTTTCGCCAATTATAGTAAGTTTACTTACGTTCTCAGTCGTGTAACAAAACTCGTTACATGATTTAATTAAAAGAAGTTCCGTTTTCTACAAACTTTTTTTTCAAGAATTTGATTTTTTGTTTGGACTTTTTAGTTATAGTTATAGGAAAACATAATAAATTAATGAATTAGGTATTTCGTGGCATGTTGGACATTGAACATTAGAGGGAAAGCCGTGTACAGCACTGTTTTAACCTTATTTGGTATCGTCAGCACAGTATATTCCCAATGGCCTAATGTTCGTTTTAGTTGAAAAGAAAAGATAAATCACATAATAAATTAATGTGTTTAACCTAGGACACTAGGAGTTATTGTAGACTTTACAACAAAAAACATGGGGTTTGAATTTCCCTTTAATACTGTAAATATTCTCAAAATTTTACCAATCGGTTTACCAATAAATTGTACCAATTTTACAATTTTTGTAATTTTGGCAATATTTTGTATTTTTAATGTTTTATGAATTATAAAAATTACCATTATTTTGTATATTTATGAAAGAACCAATACTGTAATGATTTACAAAATATTATAATTTATTTACTAAAATATGTAACTATTTACAAAAAATTGTAATTTATTAGATATTTACAACAAACCAATTGAAAATTATGAGTTTAAAATAATTTACTTGTTTTCGTTTACTGTCATAGGATTTGTATAATTTACAAAACGTTTCTTGTGTAGTTAACTACTACTTAATAACTACTAAACAACAAACAATTTAATTCGTGTTTTTTAACCCTTCGTTATTTTGAGTTTTTAGTTACTAGTTTAGTCGCGTAGTCTACACCGCTAGACTATTTTAGTTTTTATCAAAAAAAAAAATGCATTGCAATTTTTGATAAACCAAACATGTTATATTATTTACTGTTTTATATTTAAATGTATTTCATGTAATTTTTTGAAATTATTATTTTATTAGCAAGAAATACTTATGGACAAAGGAAAAGTGATAGCAGTCTACAATTGTAGAACGCGCGTGTAGTGAAGGGTTAAAAGAAACTACTTATATCCTGGCTCGCGACTGATTAAAATCTTTTAAAATCTACATTCTCAAAAATATAATAACAGGTACAGCACCAGAATCATGTTTTACAATATCAAAACACGTAACATGTACTTTTTGGATAATACTTTTAGCGGTACAGAATAAACGTACTATACCATTATAATGTTTCTTAGATAGCATCTATCCTAGATAGATCAACGTGAAGATATGTTACTGTATTGTGCCTTTCAAACTAAATGTAAGAAACATCTTGTAATTCATACTTTTACATGAAACTATGAAGAGCATGTATTTACCTTACATTTTATACAAGATCTAATTGATATAGTTATTTGGACGTCAGGTACTCACGGAGCCATAAAATTAGATGGTTTTAGGGCTCTAAGGCAAAGAGGTTATGCATTTTTTTAGTAAAGAGTAAATGAAGTGACCTGCTAGCAGGTCTCAAGCATGCTTGAGACACTATTTGCAATTGTTAACATTCTCTTAAAGTAAATAACACAGCCACACAAAAAAAGGTCAAGAACTTTTCTAGAGACCGATATATTCTTATGTATTTTGAATCCGAATTTAAGGTCAAAATAGCACCTCATCTGATTAGTTTTGGACATAACCTCAAAAAAACGTCATTTACGAGTATAAAATAAACGTTTTTTAAAGCTATGTCCAAAATTTACCGGATGTGGTGCTATTTCCTCAGAATCTCAAATTCGGATTCAGCGCCTCAAAATATACAGGAATACTTATAATGGTCTCCGAACAACTCTTATTTATTTTTTTTTAACGTTATAATTTTGTCTTCTAAAATTTTGTGAATTTTTAACTGTAGATTTTATTTGATTTATATTTGTACAATTATATTTAATTCTAATTTATTTTTTTCATATTTTGACGTGAAATATTCCTAACCCCTTAAAACTAAAATTTTGAATCAAATCATATTCTATTCCATTTTCGATATTCTTTTAAAATATCTCTTTGCCAAACAACCAGAATCTTCGTGTTTAAAAGTACTGATACATTGTTCATCATTAAATTCGAACGTTCTGCAAAATTTTGTTCCATCCGGACCTGTAGAATTTGTAATCAAGCAATCACCTTCCATGATGGTGTTACTTTTTATTGTACCACCCGGCATGTTTTCTTCATAATCTTCCCCGAGTTTAAACTTCAAAACGTTTGTTTTAAATAATGTAGTTGTTGAAATAAACCATTCATTGCCTTCCAGTTTGATTTCCATGGAAGGCTTTATAGCTAAAATCATTTTTCTTGGGATATATGGAATACCAACTGCTTTAAAATATTCATCCAAATTTTCATTTTTCTCGTGAGTATATTTTCCTATCATTTGCACCATTTTGAATAAAAAATAAATGTTAAAAAATTGGTAAAAATTAAATAAAAATTTTGTGTGACATTTTGGAATTGAATGAACGTCAAATTCTGACATAACTTATAGAGATAAGCTTAATTTAAATTAATTGTTTTAAGGATTTGGCATCGTTGTATCTATAGATACTATATAGATTCTATAGAAAAACCATACATAACCTCAAAAAATTTTACTACTTTCGCCACAATAAATTAGGCAATGCCTGATTCCCGATGCCCGAAGACTGATGCCCGATGCCTAATAACTTTTTCCTGATGCCTGATGCCCGATGCCCGAAGCCTGATGCCTGATACCTGTTTCCCGATGTCTAATGCCTAAGGCATATTTTCTTTGTAATCTCCTAATTTAAGTATTTGTGAAATCAATTGATATTTAGGGCAGTCGCACTGCAAGTGTCCATGAAATAATGATTTTTCTAATATCAGTGGAAACCTTAAAAAGTAGTGTCAAAAATAAGGTGCTTTTCGCCACTACTTAGAGTTTCGAAATAAAATAAGTTTGAACGCTAAATAGAAAAATAACTTTTTGAAAGGTTAGAATGAAATGATTGTAAGAATTGCCTCCGCTCTGATACATCATGCTGGTAACGGTCTATTCCAAAATAGATGTACGTGATATGGTACTTCTAAAGGAACCGCTTAAAAAATAGATTATAATAAACATGCTGTAATTCGTACCTTTACATAATTTTAAAGCTGGGCACGTTTTTATCTTACAGCAGTGCCATTATATAGCTTGTATACACGTGGTAAATTTATTTTGAAGCCTCTAGATCAAACCTCACATTCTTCTGTAAATAAAGTTAACTTTAAGAAGTGGGTAAAAACTAGATTCATCCAGTATTCTAGCGAATTTAATTTATTGGGGAAGAAAGCACTATTTAAAAAACTTTTCCAGTTTAGGATTACTTTCCAACTGTTTATGCTACTAAAAAAGTAGATTGGCTCAATTCTGTTACTGCCTACACTAAAAAAAGGATCCTTTGCGGTAATGGCATATGAAATTAGGCCAAATGCTTCGCAGTGCGCACTCTTGACTACGTCCAAAAGCGCCTTCTCTTAACATGAAAATATAATTCACTTGCCAAGATCTTTCTGATTCTTTAACTTAAAATTCTTTGATCTTGTGTGAAATGCAAGTGATCATATCTCAAAAAAAAATTCTTGGGCCAAAGTATTTAAAATTATTTATTTTTAACAATCTTAAAACAAGATAAATGGTTTTTGACTCAAATGCGCCAGGTCCAAGAGAATTTTAAAAATATTTCAAAAGCGACACTTTACTTGGGACAAGATAAATACTTTTGTTTGAAGATACACATCTTTTAAGCTAAAAGAATAACTGCCAAGAGTGTTGACTACTTTAAGAATGTCATTTTTTTCAGTGTACTCTAACCGACTACACTTTCAAATTCCCAACTCTACTACTACCTTAGTATGTAACTACAGATACAGATATTATCTTTTTCAAATTTCCCTTCAACTAACCAACATTTTCAAGTGGTGGGGCCAGAGGGTTGTAAAATTTGATGGTCATTAAGTCAAGATTTTTAAATTCAAAAATAGTGGATCGATTAAGATCCTATACCTACTAAGGAAAATTGGTCTATCTGCAATTATTCAGCAGCTTGCAAAAATGCAAGAACAACAGTCGTTCTTCCATCTATACTGACCTGCTAAGTAGATGTTTTCATTTATGACCAGTTTTATCATTCTCGTTTGCCCTTTTTGAAATAATCTTTAAATAAATATGGCGTTAATTAATTAAATGCTATTTATTTAAACATGTTTTCAAAAAGTGCTAATAGAAATGATAAAAAGTCCAAACTCATAATGTCTAATTTGCAGTTAGGACAACTTAGTCTTAGCAGGGCTGTATAATGCATCTGATGTATTAATTGTATAAGAGAGTTTTTTTATTTATAATAGAACAGTGAGAAAAGGGTCTTTTTCCAACTTTTTTACTGTGGTTTCTCACAAAAATAGCCCTATTTGTTTCTAAAGGCTTCAATTAATGTATTAGATTGCAAAGCGGTCAAACTAAAGTATAAATTAATTACCAGTAGTCAGCGAATTTTCAGTCCTCGCATAGGCGCCGAGTCGACTCTAGCGTTGAGGCGATGTTTTAAATATTTACATTTTTATTTCTTTTTATCTTGATTTTTTTTAATGATTCCATTTAAACTAGTAAGGTGGGAAAAAAGTTATCGACAAATAAAAATTAAAAACTTCGTATTTTTAAAAGATAAAAATCGAATGTCGTTTTTATTTGAAAAACACCGATATACGTATGTATAGTTAACATGTATAGTTAATATTGTTGTGGGTAACAAATTAGTCGTCAAATATTTCGATTTATAAAAAATTCCCTCATAATTCGGCAAAATTATTCCGTAAGCATATGTTTCTGTGTTTATTTTCAACGTTGATGAGTCATAACTGAGTTTACGCCGAATACTGTTAATTACACACTCAAAAATATGCCGAGACCATTTCAGTTGATTCTAGACCTATTTGATACGCTGATTTCGAAACCTTCTTCTGTTTTTCTCGGTCAGATCGTTTTTTTGACCTATAGCCCACAATGTTTTTTTTGCCCATAGTTCTAGAGATTTAGATTAAGATTAAAAAAAAAATTGTCGTTATATCTAAAGAAACAAGTTGATGGAAAACGAAAAAACTTTCTAAATTAGCGCATAAAATATTAACTAAAAAATATCAAATATCAGAATCAACAAAAAGATCCCCGAAAAATAAAAAGGGTCTATTTTTGTAAAGCAGTGTCATAGTCAAATTAAAGTCGCAAGCAAGTTGCAAATAAAAACTACACTACGATATTTCAAGCACGCTTTGACATAGAGACTTGAAATTTGAAACACATTTTCTCTGCTGTTAAGAAAATCTTTGATCGAAATTTCAAGTCTCTGGGTCAAAGCGTTCTTGAAATATCGTAGTGTAAAATTGTTTTGCAACTTGTTTGCGTCTTGCTGCGAGGCAAACAGTTTCGGAAAGTAATAAAAATATAATTTGAATTAAAGAAGAACCAGTAATGATAGGTAATTAAATTATCTGTATTTTTAATGATATTAATATCATTGCAATTATTATAATTATTGTGTTACACTGTAAAAAAAATGGTTGTCATAGACCGATTCGTAAAATGTTCATAGAAGTAATATGTAATATACCATGATACGAAATGTAATTTTCATATGTATAGTTAGGCAGCTAACTAAAAAAATGTGGACATTCCGGACAAAATTACCACTTTTTTACAAACTTCCTATATCGTAAGCTTTTAATTTTGAGTAGGATCCACTTCACCCCACCACCCACATTGCAGCCATCTTTAAAAGATATAGGTTAAATTATGGGTAAGTTTCTAGAATTTCATAGGGAAAAAATAGATTTGGCTGTAAGTTATATCATAGATTACATTACATGTTTGTTTAACCTCGTACTATTCTACTTAATTAAGCATCCCCTAAGTCCAGGACTTGTGTGGGCTAGTAGTAGAGGGCCGGCTTAAATTGACTTTCGAACTATTTTATAGAGAGTGTCCGCTTCACTTACGCCTTCGCCAAATTTCAATTATTAATTAACTGGAAAAGGCAAATCGGCATCAATGAGAATCGAACTCACGCTTGTTGGCTTGCTATGCATACGCGCTAGCCACTACGCTATGCCTCCCATAGAATCGAACTCACGCTAGCTTGGCTAGTTGGCTTGTCATGTAGACAAAAACAAAGCAAAAAAATGGCGAAGCTATTACATCATGGCCATCTATTAACCGGCTCTATAGGTAAGCTTTCTGTATGAAATATATTATATTAGGTTACAGATTTCTGTAATGAATTAGTTCCGTTATTTACCGCCGAATGGATTAATCATTTTTACACTATAAGAGAGTGACTCTATGCAATAATGCTAGCATTAAGCGGTTTTAAAATGCATCAAGTTTCTATTGTTTCATTGTTTTAAGATAGTTTTACAGTATATAAAGAGGAACACAAATAGCTGTGGTTCTATTTTGTACTATTTGTTGGCTGCGCCAAGTCGATTATAGCTATTACAGTGGATGTAAGGTGTTAAGAACAGCTTAATAAAAAATCCTAAATACAGAAAATTAAATTACCGAAATAAATCTAAATGCTGGTTTAAAATGCGAGGTACAGCCAATTTAAGCTGTAAAATCTAAACGTGTTACTTGGGTATTGAGCTCCCAATTAATTTGTTTTTAATTTTTGTCAAAAGCACTGGTTCTTTGTTAGGACAATAACGGCTTTCGGTCTTGTATAATATGATGGTTATAACCATCATATTATCGCATTATAATGCGGAAATACAATGAACCAGCTAGCCTGAGTGTATTGCAGTTAACTAGCAGTTAACTAGTTATTTTGGTCTTTTTGCTCCAATACTGATGATAAAGTGGGTATAGTAAAATTACTTAGTAAACTAAAGTTTTTTTTTTCATTATTTTACATTCATTTTTTACCGTGTATGTTAGAGTTAAACAATAAATAAAAATTCAGTAAGTGTGAATGAAATTAGAATAATAATAGTACTAATAATTGAAAAAATATGGGCGAAATTTATCCTTAGGCTACGGTAGTCTGCTAGCAAGTAAAAAAGCCTTCAACATCTTACATGAACGTATCTAACGGTATAAAAAATTAAAAATATAAAAAGCATAGATAAAATACGAAATAATAGAAGATCAAAATATATTTTCATACTTGATTTTTTATCATTTTTAGAATATATACGAATTTAAGGGGTTATCCTTCCGGCTCGGGAAAATTAAGAGTTTTTCTTGACTTCTTTCAGGTATGTAATCACAACTTTATTCGAACGACCTACAAAATATTAAATAGTATATGATTTGATGTGTTTGTGAAAATATTTTTATTGGAAAATTCGGAATATTATGAAAACTTTTTTCTATCGTTTGCGAGGTATCCGGTCTTTAGTTCGAAAAAAAAAGTTCGCAAAATATTTGTTCGCGCAAAAAGTTCGCAAAAATAGGTTCGCAAAAAATAAAAGTCGCATTTCTCTGTCTGTCTGTCTGTTCTGTCTATCAGGGTGTAAGCTCGCTAACTCCATTTCTAAAAAAGATATTGACAAGCGGTTTTTTGCATATTGTTCCTTATCGTATTTCGAAGAGCTGATTAGATTTTGGGGGTAAGAATGGGGTAAAACGCCTATTTTTAGTGTTTTTGGTTATAACTAAGTTAATTATTAGAGGAATTGTATTTTATTAATTTAGTACTTATATGAAAGATTTTTTTAAATTGCTCAAAAAATGTTATAAACAATTTTTTCCTAAAATACATTGTTTTCGGGATATTAAGCAGGAAAATGTTTTTTTTAGCTTTACTCACTTATTTTTAAACCGATTTCAAAAAATTATATTTCAAATGAAAGCTCCTTTTAAGCCGTACAAAAATTGTTTCATTTAGTTTTTTCTAAATTATAACGTTTGGAAGATACAGTCTTTCAAACTTTAATAAACTATGTAACACGCAGGTGTATTAATGGTTGCCTATTCACATAACTTTCTATTTACGAAAATTTTCAAATTAGTACCTAGTGCCGATGTTTTGACAAGGTGCTTGCAACTGTTCAGCTGGTTATACTATTAAAACAAATGACTATACCCAATTTAGAGCCGACTAAAAAATAGTCTTAAAGTATTCCTATAGAGCTGCAAAAAGTGTAGTAAGTCCATTTTGTTAAATGTTTATTCACATCAATTCATGAATGGTTTTATTATACAAGAAACAAACGTTAACCTTAAGTAAGAAGTTTCATTAAATTGCCGCCTTATAGGAAAACGTGTTCCTCGTCTCATCGGCCGCTGAAATCTCTGCCGATCAATTTCTTTGTAAATCCTGCAAGCATTGTTTCCTGCTTGTCAATCGACGCTTTGGGATACGTTACTGTCCCTCTTAGGTAATGTAAGCTATTAAAAGCAAATAGGCATGAATAAGCCTGCTTACTTAATTCCGTGAAAAAGTCGACTTCAAAGGGAATATTTGCATTGATAAAATTGTTTAAGACTTTTTATCAATTAACTTGTTTTTAATAGACACTAATTTAATTATAATATTAAATGATTTTAAGACTTAGCACTACAGCCGCGCCCGAAGCCCTACTGGGGCTGCCCCCGCTTCCATCTTGGATAAAGAAGGAAGCGATGGCCAGCCACCTGAGGATGCGAGACGCTGGATGCTGGCTGGGAGGAGAAGCAACGTATGGTCACACCAAGATTGCAGAGATCGCTAAAAAGAAAATCCCTATTAGCAGTATCAAAGTGATTGAGGCTGAAGATCAGCTTAGGTATAACAAGAAATTCACTCTCACAATTCCCAGTAAGGAACAGTGAGAGAGAAAGCAGGTTGCTTTCGCCCCGACATCCGTGGTGTGCTATACAGACGGTTCCCGTATGGCAAGCACACAGACATCGGGAGCAGGATTCTGCATTGAGGACAGGGAGGTACAGGAAAGCTTTTCGCTAGGAATGTACCCCACAGTCTTCCAAGCGGAGGTCTTCGCTATACAGGAGGCGGTAAGGTGTGAGGCAGTACGTTCAGGCAACGAGACAGATGTATACTTCTGCTCGGATAGCCAGGCAGCTTTAAAAGCTCGTAGCGCACCCGCAACAAGATCCGCTCTGGTGCAGGAGTGCGCTGGAGAGCTGGATGAGCTAGCAAGAACAAAAAGAGTTCACCTTGTGTGGGTACCAGGTCACTGCGGTATTCCAGGCAACGAGAGGGCGGATGAACTCGCCAGACTGGGTGCCGGAAAGCCCTGCCTTGGACCTGAACCAATTCTCGGTATCACAAGGAAACAAGTGAAGACTGCCCTCAACGCTTGGGTGGAAAGTCAGCTTAAAGAACACCGAGCTTAGCGGTTGCAGGCAGGCAAAGGAATTCCTGACCAGGCCAAGCAAAGCTAGGTCGGTCTGGCTACTAGGAAGGGGCCGAGCAACCATAAGCCTCCTTACAGGGGTCCTTACGGGCCACTGTGAGCTTATGCGACACCTAAGCCTCATGCGGACGGTAAACGATCCGACCTGCCCTGGGTGTGGGATGGACGAGGAAACGCCCTACCCCTTCATAGGGGAGTGTGAGGCTCTGGGCAGGCTCA
Source organism: Brachypterus glaber (assembly GCA_958510825.1). Taxonomy (NCBI): domain Eukaryota; kingdom Metazoa; phylum Arthropoda; class Insecta; order Coleoptera; family Kateretidae; genus Brachypterus; species Brachypterus glaber. The sequence continues at coordinate 98,656,213 of OY294045.1, read as the reverse complement.
GACAAGACGTCTTCGAAGTGGTAACACTAGCGAAAGAAGAGATGAGCCTCCTAGCCTGGTCAGATGTTATGAACTTCATCAGAAGGTCTGGCAGATTCAGGAAGAGGGAGGATAGGCAGCAGGTTGGGTAGGTAATCTTGGGGCAGACAAAAAGGGCCATTGGGACTACTTGTCAGGCGTCGGAGCCTACCCACCTTTTACTACTACTACTACTACTACTAGTTCAAATATTTAAGAAGACATTTTGCTCAAAGTTTAAATTTCTATGAAGTCATCTTTAAATTACTTAAAATTTGATGTTATTTTGTCGATAGTTTTTACTTTGATGGCAACTGTACTCACACTTTTTTGTAGACCAGTGTTATTAATAAGATTAATAATTAATAAGAAAAAAGTATTTTTACTTTCCCCAAGGAAAGTCTTGCGTTAGTAAAAAAATTTCTAAAAATTTTTATTGCTTTTTTTACATTTCTAAACGTTTAATATCCAAAAAATATGATTTCCGTCAAAAAAAAATTGTGTCTGTCGGTCTGTGTGTCCGGGAAATATGTGACCACGATAACTCAAGAACGCTTCGGGCTAAAGACTTCAAATTTGGACCACAGGATGATTATCCAAAGTTCTAGGCGGGGATTGTTTGGGAGCGTTCAAGTATTACGTAACGCAAAATTTGGCCATTTTTTACCCCCACCCCCCCATGTAACGCGGCGTAACATTTTCGAGACCCCCACCCTCCCCCCCTATTTGTTACGTAACATTTAAAAAAAAATGAAAAGAAATTTTGCTTTATGGTTTAAACAGGTTTTTAACCGGTTATTGCTTCCTTGTTTTAACCCAAAAGCGGTCGGATGTAATTTCCGAAACCGGTTAACCGAAAACCGGTTATTGGATATGGTTTTCCATCTCTAATTATTTTTGTTTAGAGGATTTAGTTAACGCCGTGTGCAATAAAATTTGCAAGGAATCCGTCTCTTTGAGCCTAGATCATTGTTAAAAACGTGATCCAATAAACATTTTATAAGTTTATAATTTTTTAAGTGTTAAGTAACATTTTTACTGACACCAACCCCCCCTCTGTAACGCGGCGTAACGTTACGTAATACTTGAACGCTCCCTTTTTGGTAAAAATCGGATTGGGATTAAAGGGTAAAATGGAATAAAAACTATTTTTTATTTTTTTTTTATTTTTTAAAAAATTTTTCGTTTTTGATTTTAATGTTTTTTTTTTGTTTTGTTTTAATGAGCCCATTTATATAGGGGAAAGTATTATTTTGTTGGCAACAGTATTCTATTATTCAATCACCGTTTACCGTATACACCGTAAATACGGCTTGGAATGATAAATCAAAAAAGACCGATATAAGAAAATAAACCAATTTCTGTGTCTAACAAGCGTGCTAGGCTCTTTCGTAACGCTCGGATTATAATAACTTAATTTCTCCAGGCTACTAACGCACCATCACGCATTTTTTACGGCATACCTAGCTTTTATTCCCGTCCCGATGCACAGTGGTTATTTTCATTATTCTAGCTATAAAGAAATAAATCGTTTAGCATATTAATTTTAGTTTTAGCTTTTGGATTATTTTAATTATATTTAATTTTAATTTAATTATAGTCAAGTCAAATGACGAGAAATTCCTTTGTTAAATTGCAATAAATCTACACGGGCTGATATTTTAAAGGGTAGTAGTGGATGGTAACAGAACACGCCTGTTAGATTTTCACCGGGTGATTTGCGTAAAGGGTGTCCGCTACCTTGAATTTTAGGGGTGAGTGCGGTTATCTCGCTAAATATGCATCTTACGATAAAAATGCATATAACCAATTTTGTTAACGGGAAAATTTCCAAATTTTTTTGCTTTTTGTTTGTAAAAGTATTTTGTTACGGTTACAGTTGGCACTGAAAGTCGAGTTGCGTCCGCTGTAACCGTATCAAAGTACCTATGAAAATTTATAATATATGAAACCTATAGATAATATCAAGAGCTACAAAATTACTCATAACCACTTTTATCCTCCGATGAATAATTTGGTTGAAAAATGGAAAAAACCAATTTCACCTCCAACATGGCTATTTTTTAATTAACCCGATTGTTATCAATATATTTAAAAAAATATCCAAACAAAAATTGTTGGAAATTTCCTCCCTAACAAAATTGGTTATATGCATTTTTATCGTAAGATGCATATTAAGCAACTCACCCCTAAAATTTAAGATAGCAGACACCCCTTACGTAAATCACCCGGTGAAAAACTAACAAGAGTGTTACTGTTACCATCCACTACTACCCTTTAAAATATCAGCCTGTGTACATTTATTGCAATTTACATTTATTATTTGACTGGACTATTACTGCTAACAGAAAATATTGGGGCCATAAAACTGATTAATCATAAATAAAAAAAGTATTGGTATTCCTACTGTTTTGTCTTAGGTATCTTCTATATCATCATCAACGTATACGTTTCTGTACCAAAATTCAACTTTTTAGCTCTATTATGCACATGTGAGAAGCCTAAAGATATCGACTTCAAATTTATAACTCTTAAATAAGACAACTTAAACTATCTCTTAGCATATATTTGATATTTTCAGCTCTTAAAATGTGGGCAGGGGGCATGGGGGGACATTTTTTTAAATTGAAAGGGGGGTCGTGTGATACATCAGTTTAAAGCTTATAAAATTCTCTATTTAAACTAATATTTTTAAGCTTTTTAAAAATGTTTTTTAAGGTTTTGATTTTTCAATTTTTTGTGCTAAAACATTCGATTTTTTAAATTTTTCATTATAAATTTTTATTTATGTCAACTAAAATTAGTTTAAAAGTATAATTAACATTTTTTTATGATGAAATTAGGCATTTTTAAAAAATTATTTGTTTTTTTTAGAGGAATTTTGACATTAATACCCATTTTCAACCCCAAAAATTTTTTTTTTTAATTTAAAAATATGGAGTTAAATTGAGAATTTTATAAGCTTTAAAATGATGTATTACCACGCTTTTCATTTAAAAAAATGTGCCCCCCGTTCGATATCACATTTTTGTGGACTCGATAATTCAAGAACGAATAATCCGATCGACTCAAAATGTTCTATGAGAGGAAGATCCCAGTTGTTTTTTTTTGAAAATAATTCCCCCGATTTTTTTAAATTTTATTTTACTTTTTTTTAACTTTCCTCGTTTTTTTTTATATTAGCTAAAATTGCAACTTTAAACTACCGTTTTCACGAAAAATATGAAGTCCGGCTTCGGCCCGCTTCATTCCATAGTGCGGCAGAGTCTGCCTATAATATAAGGTAAAACCTAACTTATATCAATAGGGCCGCTTCATCTGGACTTACTTTGTTCTTTGGTTCTCAGACTGCTTTTGCTCTTGTTTGTTTTTTTGCGAAAGTGAAAAGATTTTAAAAAAAGCATAAACAGACGACCAAAAACCGAAGAACATATATGTATGTATGTATACTAAAGCCGGGTTGAAATGACCTAGTTTTGAATTGTCTTCTTCAAATATAGTATAATTTCTATTTACTATTAGGTGGGGAGTTCTAGAGTTCTATAGCAACTTCAGGAATTCGTAGAAGGACTTTTTATGTATGACAACAAGATTTAATTTAAACTAATAAAAAGAATTTGTCACAGGCTACTCTAATTACTTAATAATAGTATGTTACATACTGAGGTGAAAATGCTTCATTTCCTGAGGGAAAGTATTTAGTTAGTTAGTCAGCTAATTTCCGAAGGAAAAATAAAATTTTGGTTTGTGTACTATTTTGTTCAAATTTTTACCTATTTTATTAACAATTGTATATTTTATGTTGCGTGTTCTTAAACTATCTTCTAGCGTATATTCGATACTTTCAGCTCTTAAAATGTGGCCAGGATGCATAGGGGGGAATTTTTTTTAATGGAAAGGGGAGTCGTGTGATACATTAAAGCTTATTAAATTCTCCATTTAACAATATATTTTTTAATTGTTTTAAACATTTTCTCTTGGGTTTAAAATAGGGTTGAAAATGGGTATTATTGTCAAAATTACTTTAAAAAAAATCAAACAATTTTTTAAAAGTTATTAATTTCATGATGAAAAAACGTAAATTATACTTTTAAACTAACTTTAATTGACATAAATAAAAATTGCATTTTTCAGCACAAAAAATTAATAAATCAAAACCTTAAAAAAATTGTTTAAAACATTAAAAAATATACGCTCCAATAGAGAATTCTATTTTCTTTAAAATGATGTATCACACGACCCCCCTTTCCATTTAAAAAAATGTCCCCCCATGCCCCCCTGCCCACATTTTAAGAGCTGAAAATATCAAATATATGCTAAAAGATAGTTTAAGTTGTCTTATTTAAGAAGGTTTTTGCAGAACTTGATTATCTCTTTTAGTTTTCGAGAAAATCGCTGGGTAAATAGAGTTGGGATACCTGCAATTGCAATTTAAATGTGTTTCTGGTATTATAAAAAAATAAATAAATAAATACTTAAAACTATTTTTTCCATGACATTTTAATACATTTATGACAGCTCCCGACCAAAAAGTAAAACAAGTTATTTCTCTCCAGATTGATCAAGATGATCTCTGTGCGTTGTGGCCAAGAATCGATTACGTAAATTGATGTATATACATTTTGCGATTAACTTCTAATTGTTTTATTGAGCTGTAGCCGCAAAATAATTGGCCGATAATGACAAGAGATTCTGTGAAATCGAACTAACGCAAACAATCTGTTTTATAACTCAAACGAGCTAGTTTAAATAAAAACTTTAATATATTTATTAGTTTTTTATCCCAAACTATTTTCTGTGTATTTTTTTTTTGTAATTTTATTTTTGGAATATGATTCCTCAGGTCAAAATACATCAAAAAGGTACTCTTGTTGTAATACTGTAGGATTAACCGTTTTCGAGAAAAATTCATTTGAAGGTGAAATTTCACGGTTCGATGACGAAAAATTTCGACCTACATGTATAGCAACTTTTTTTCTTATTTTTTGATATAGAATAACCCTGCATCATTGAAATTTTGGTTTTAAACATATTAGTACCTAATTTTTCGTCCTCGATCCGTGAAATTTCACCTTCAAATGAATTTTTCTCGAAAACGGTTAATCGTAAAGTATTAGAACAAGAGTACCTTTTTTATGTATTTTGACCTGAGGAATCATATTCCATATAAAATACACAGAAAAAAGTTTGGGATTATTATTAAATATTTATATTGTGTTTTCCTTTGTTGGACAATTTCGTGAGGGAGGGATAATACTCCCTCCGTCTTAGGTGCTTTACGTTTAATATGGACGTGCCCAGGGGCCTTTGCAAAGGTTAATTGTAATACTTTTTGAAACATTTTATAACAAAAAAGGAAATATATTTCGTAGATAAGTTACTAATTATGTGCAAATGTCCCCGACAAAAGTGGCTATCAAATAGTAATGCTTTTATTATTTTTTATTAGCTTAAATTGAAATAACTTGCACCTAGGTGCAAGCTACTAATAGTAATATTTCACAAAAAAATAATAATAAAAGCAATACTATTTGATGTCAGGGACTGCTGTACATAATTAGTAACTATCTTTAGTATAGGTGTACAGTATATCCTCAGGATATACCTTAGGGATATCCTTGGGATATACGGTTCGGAAGTCGCTCGGCTTCCCCTTTGGTAACAAAGTATATCCTGAGGATGTTCTACGGATATCTATAGACGAAATCGTATATCCTGTGAATGTCGGAAATCCCAAAAAGGATATTCTGGGGATATCCATTGTATAAACCTGTGCTATCTGGGTACTAAGACTTAAAAAAAATGGAGAGCTAGCTGGAAATTAAAAGAAAATTAGACAGGTTTAGAATAGTGTTCAAAAATAATAAAGCATATAATATAGCATATTATGCTATACTTATATAGGGTTTAAAAATGTTAGGGCTGCCTCAAATCTGTCCTGTGAATGATAATTTGGGATAACCCCACATTAAGTTAGTCAACTAGTATATCTGTTAGATTACCGCACTCGAATACTTTCCACTTTGGACAACCATTTTGCACCACAGAGCGCATATATAGCATAATTATGCATAAATCGTAGTGTATCAAAAATTTAACAGATGTCGGTTTTTCTGGAAAGGGCATATCCAAAGACTCACATAACAAGCATAGTACATAAGAATGCGATGCCAGGATTGGCTTGATGTGTAGTCATGTATCTGGTAATGGTTGTTATGCGAGCCTCTGGATAGGCCTTAAGTTGTAATTGTAACCTAAAAATTTGACGTTTTCCTTGTGTTCAATATAATTTACGTTTGTACAATATGTAGAATATGCTAATTTAGTGTGAGTGTATGAAGACTAAACCAAAAAATTACCTTTTTCAATACCATACAAAATAACATTAAGTATAATCATTTTTTTTATGTAACTTTCTCTTCTTTTAGTAGCTTTAACGACCGTCAATCATTGTCATAAACAAAAAATGTCACAATATTTTATATGTTAAAAGGTTCGAGTTTTTAACCAATGGTGTAGCTTAAAAATCGCGGGTATTTTAAACTACTATCTTACATAATTGGACGGACTATAATGAAATAATTTGTTTCCACGTAACCATGATTACTAGGTATCTATATTTGACAGACGCCGCGGCGCCCCAGGCAATAAAACAAGTGATGAACCCATCATTTATTATCTCGATGATGGATATATCTGTACAACCCCTAATAACCGCCAGAGCCTCTGTATTATCACCACATTCTCACGTGTTAATAGGGTGTGCGGCTCGACATGTTTTGAGGGGTGAGTCGTGGGTAATTAAGGGGTGTATCATGTTTGGGGCGCAGATTTTCTGTGGTTGGATTGCTTCAAAATGGTGGTTGCTATTTAAGAGATAATGAGATGCGTTGAAAATAAAACAGTATTCATTTTTAATAAAATATAGAGCTTATAGGTAGGTAGGGGGAGATACCCATGAATGGGACATTTGTTTTTGAACGGCTGCCAAAATTTTATTTTTAATTTTTTAAACGTAATTTTTTAAGTGTTAAACTTGAATAATATTTATTTTAAACAAAACTACAAGCATTTAAAAAAAAACGTACCTTGTCCAATTCAAGAACACGGTATTATTGAATGGGACAAAAATACAAAATTGCTATTAAAGATAACAAATCATGATAAGGATAGGGATTATTATCACTATTACTAAGAATATAATTTCAAAACAAAAAAATACCTGCTAAAGTGTTTTCTTGAATCAATATCAAATATTAGTTTGTTTTGAGTTCTAACTGTTTTAAATTGTTGTATGGGTAGTATGCTAGACACATTCTGTCCTTTTAGAGTGAATTCTTATTTAAAAGAGATAAATAGAAATGCAGTGAAATAGTTGTCCCATTCAAGGAAACGAAATTTGTCCCATTCAAGAATACTAAAAATATTATCAAAAAAAAATAGGCCAAAAATATTTACCTATTATTATCTATAAAATTCGGTTATTTGGTATATGTTTTGTGTTTTTCTAGACTATTACATAAACCAAATACAAACAGTTTCCTGCATTTCGTCATTAAAATATCTTTCAAAATTATTAAAAACATTACTTTTGACCTGGTAAAACTAACTTATTAAATTTGTGAAAATCCCAGCTGCCTAAACTTAGCCATTTTTTATTATTTTGTAATTGCACATCTAGAGCGATCTAACCATGGTAACAAAAACCAAAAATTACGAAGCATAGCTCAGAAACAGGCACTGTCCCATTCAATAATATGTCCCATTCAATAATATGTCCCATTCATGGGTATTTCCCACTACTATTTAAACATTTGGTCTGTGTAGAGTACCGTAATTTTCTGAATATTTTCGCAATGACTTTAGAATGAACTGTTTTGGAGACTTTATCTTTGGTAGGCTTCCACTCTAAAAAATATTGTGTTAAATTTTCCATACATGTATGAAAAAAATAAATCTTCCGTAGAATAAATCTACTAAACTAAACCTAAATCTAGATGAAAAGTTGCAAGCACCCTGTCAAAACATCGGCACTATTGTACACTAGAGCCATCTAGTTTGCAAATTTCAAACTAGGTGTTTTGTTTGATTTTAAATTCTGTATCTTTAAAACATTATACTCTAGCAAAAAACTGTATATAACATTTTTTATAGGGCTTCAAAAGAGCTTTTATTTAAAATATAATTTTTTGAAATCGGGTTATAAATATGTGAGATATGCTAAAAAACCTTTTAATGCTTTAAACGCCAATATCTCGAAAATAATGCGTTTTAGGAAAACTTTGTTTATAACATTTTTTTACCAATTTAAAATTATCTTTAATATAAGTGCTAAATTAACCAAATACAATAATAATTGCCTTAATTATAAACAAAAAACGCTAAAAATAGGAGTTTTACCCTATTTTTACCCCCTTACCCCCAAAATCTAATCAGCTCTTCGGAATACGATAAGAAACAATATGCAAAAAAACGAAAGTCGATATCTCATGTAGAAATGAAGTTAGAGAGTTTACACCCAGACAGACAGACAGACGGACGCAAAAAAATTGTTTACTGATTGCGACTCAGAATGGTCTAAAACGTCGAGAAATGTGAAAAAAACGTGGTCAAAGATTTTGACTTCTCGGCGAAGATTGCAATACATCGGCACTCTTAGTAGCACTAAGTGCCGATGTAATTCAGTAAATGAAGATAGCAATAGTTGATTTTTACATTGACAGAAATATCGACTGGACCCTGTAGTTATATATATTGAAGTTAAATTTTAACTTTTTAATTCGTCAGAATTTGACCATCGCAATTAATAAAAATATACAAAGATATAAATATCATGCCTCGTTAGTTATTTCCTGTTTTCAGACATATCTTTGTAATGTTACTTTATCGCCGACAAAAACAGCCGAAATGGTTTCAGAGCCGTCTTCGTGACCACAGATCATAATTAATCGCGCCAGTTTAAACACAAGATATGTTATAACATGTTAGAATCTCGTTAATATAAGCACATTTGTTATTAATGACATATAATTTGGCAGTTTTAAGCTGGGGGCTAGTAAAATCTATATTTTTATGTTTTTTATTGTTTATCTTTCTACAGATACTTGCCCACACACATTTCTGAATTTTTTATAAATACAGGTAGATGGATAAGTTTTTTTTTAATTTTTAGTCTACGTTTTAGAACCATTTAATTAAATTTTTTAAACCTAAATATTTACCAAAAAGAAATTAATCAACAGTTTTATAACTCATACTTGGCCCTTCAAGTAAAATATTTCACGATTAGTTTTTATTTTCGAGTGACTTACGTATAGTGTTTTCGAAACTTTTTGGTGAAATTTATTTATTTATATTTCAATATAAATTATAGGTATAATAAAAACAAACGTCAAGAACGTTTGTAGTAATTACCTTTATTTCTTAGCTCTTTTTATTTGCCTACTGTACTGGGTTAGGTTTGTGTCAGGTTTAAGAGCCCAGAAATATTCTGCCGGCATGCCAGCATACGCGTTCTTGCCTTTTGTTTTTATATCTTATAAATTGAATTAAAAAAATTTAGTTAATGCCACAAAGGCTCTCTACAATGCCAAATTGTAGGAAAAAAAATACATACTATAAAATAACCACTTTAAGTTAATATAGAAAAAAATTCTGGCGTGACCCCAAAAACCTGATTACGGATTTGAAATCTACGACCTAAATTGACGTAAAAAAGTTAGTCCTATGCCAGAATTTTGTTTTCTGTTGTACCGCGTTATTTATCATTTTGAAGTAAAATTTTCAATATTTATGCACAAAAATTTAAAAATATTGAAAATTCAAATAATTAAAAAATATATATTCAAAAAATAAATTTAGAAGATAACTAGTCGAACAGCTAAACGAAAAATATAACATTTTATTTTAGATTTTAAGCTTTCACGGCCATTAAGATATAAAGAACTTTCACTTTCGGGTTTAGACCGTGTTAATGGATTTTCACTTTCCGACGTTTCGTCTCTTACTACTAGAGACATCTTCAGGGATTAATCTGAAAGAGACGAAACGTCGGAAAGTGAAAATCCATTAACACGGTCTAAACCCGAAAGTGAAAGTTCTTTATATATAACATTTTGTCAACAAATTAAAAATTTTAAAATATTGCAAATTATAGTTTTTGTTGTGTGATATGTACCATATACCGTTGCATTCCTTACACGTCTCTCTCAAAATTTGATTATAATTTTTCTCTGTGTATGATCTGGTTCTACTTGTTTTCTTTTCATACTACCATAAATATTTTATTCCCCTTTTCTAATAATTTATCTATATAGTAACCGATGGTAAGCGCATTCGTTTTGTGCAAAAAGGCGAAAACGCATTATGGTTCCCAGTTAATTTGTGCTAAGCGGATTATCTTTTGAAATTCCCGGTCGCCTATTTAGTAGCAAAACGTGTGGGGCTGTGGGTTTTTGTGTTGGGATTTAATTTGCCGCTTGTTTCGCGGTACTCTGATATTGATATGGTAATGGGAAACCATTTTGAAGCGTTGTCAAGAGATTATTAAAACCAAAGGGCAGGATCGTATATTTTATGGTAGTGAGTCAATTTATACTTATTCTTGTGTATCGCTTTTCCTTAAAAAAATCTAAATATGTCTGAAAACGTATTAAATTTCCCATAGTATCCAAAATAAATTATTATTTTATAATATTGAAAATAATATATATATATATATATATATATATATATATATTACCATGAAATATTGAATAATCTAATGCAATTTAAAGTTTTGCGTTAAAATTACATAAAGTTTATTAGTTTTTCTTAATATTTGACCAGTTTTTTATCAATTTAGTTCAAAAAATTAAAACTGCTCGCCTACCGGCTTTTCGCGCTAAAGCAAGGTTTGTTGGGATAGTAGTACTATCATATTACACTCACATAGTACAGCAGTCTCTTCTTATTTTGGTATAGAGATATGAAGAGTTGTATAATGTTCTATCGTAAAATAGCTAATTAACTATTAATTTATTACAATGTTATAAACAATCCAAGTGAATGCATTGAGCAAAATTATGAGTTTTTCTTAGCAAACATTAAAATTGCGTTTTTATCCCACACAGGTTGAAAATCCGATTTTGACGCACTTCAAAGAGCTTCTGTTTATATCAGAACATATTGTTGTGACGACCTAACTAGGCGAGAAAAAAAAAATATATATATAAATCTTTCACCAGGTGGTAATTTCAGTGCAGTTACAATAAATTTAAATACCCTTTTGTTTTTATATCGCTGAGAAATATACCAACAAAAAAAAAACAATATTTTAAATTAAAACTAAAATTTAATGAGAAAAAAATCCAAAATTAGTCCCGTTAGTCGTTGATGGTAAAACTACGGTATTACCTCCGAATTCTGTCGGATAACATCGATTTTTGTGAAAATTTGCAATTAATCTCGTCTAACCCTCTACTTAAAAGTGACCTTATGTGGGCTTATTGTTTTTTAGGGGTGTAAAAAATTAAAAAATTGTAAATTTAATTGTGTGATAGATTCACATGGGAGGCATAGCGTAGTGGCTAGCGCGTATGCATAGCAAATCTACTATCGTGAGTTCGATTCTCACTGGCGCCGATTTGCCTTTTTCAGTTAATTAATAATTGAAATTTGGCGAAGGCGATAAGTGAAACGGACACTCCCTAGAAACTGGTTCGAAAGTCAGTAACCACCGGCTTCCCTCTACTACTAGCCCACACAAGTCCTGGACTTAGGGGATGCTTAATTAAGTAGAATAGTACGAGGTTAAACAAACATGTAAAAAAAAATACATGTAAATGTGCCAAATAAAGATTGTTTTATGTTCTGGAACATGATTTACAATGTGTTAGAACGTTTCAACCCTGACAAACCTCCCCTTGGGGTGGTTATTATGAAGAAATTACAATAAAAAAGATTTTTTTTTGTAAATGCAACAAAACACATATTTTTAAATAAAGCAATTAATGTTATTTGATAATTTTATAAAATCAGTAGTTAAAAAAGATTTTTTATTTAATTTTAGCACATATTACCCATAATGCAAAAATTGAAGGTTATGTCAGATTGTTGTGACAGATATCAGGTTTAAATATTCAACAATTTAATTTTTTGAACTAAATTAATAAAAAACTGGTCAAATATTAAGAAAAATTAATAAACTTTATGTAATTTTAACCCAAAACTTTAAATTCCATTAAATTATTCAATATTTCATGGTAAAATATATATATATTTTTGCTAATTTTGCTACAGTTTTCTTTACTTTTATAAACAAGAGATGGAACCACATGTGCTCATTCTAACACTTGATACGGAATATTCATACCATTTCTAGAGCTAGAATGGATTCATTCTGTGTTTGAAAAGTGTGTGTATTTGCTTACATTCTAAAGCAGTCGTAGAAAAAGGTCTTTTCAACTACTTTTAAAAGTTTCCTATAAATTATCCCCGAAAAGTTTTCCGTTTTACCGTTATTTAACTAATATTTTTGTATACACGTGTAGGTACTTTAGAATAAATTTCGCTGAGGCTTAGTACTAATAGATATCAATCGTTATTTCCATGGGAGACCTTTTAAATTAACTGATAGAGATGTTTTCTATAAAGGCATAATAAATGGTTAACTAATAATACGATACCGCATACCGCGTACCCCATGCGTAGATCTTTGATAGAATGACTGCTGCATAGGATTTCGTTGGAAAATTTTATAGTACTTTGAAAATATGCACGATATTATAAAAATCATGGTGTATAATTATTTTTTGTGCGGTAGTTATAAAGGGTTTTGAATATTTATAATTGCTTGTAGTTTATATCTGTCTCTGTAAAGAAGCTGAGCTCATGAGGCAATAATTCAATTCTATTCAGTATGAAAAAATTTCATGTTAAAGTTTCTGCTTCTAAGGACTGCCCATCCCAGTTCATAACTTTCAAAAAAAAAAATAGAAAGTTTTCTTTTAAATTGGCGGAGCTGTGCCCTTTTAAGTTCGAAAATGCACTACATTTTAGGCGTAATGGAAGGCAATTTTTTTTCATTGTCTTGTTTTTATGTGAAGGCCTATTGGGCTACACGCACAATACTTAAAGACAACGAAAAAAACAATTCTGTCTGTTATTGCGCCTAAAATGAAGCAATATATAGTTTGACGCACTGATCTGTGGCTACGGAAAATATGTAAGGAATGTGTGTGCAAGTGAGAGGCCCGTTGTAGGAACGCATGCCTTATAACAGTTTTCGACGGAAAGAAGAGAGCGCGCATAATACCTCCCCCTTCCGTCGGAGACTTTGTGTCATGCGGAGAACTATAATAGTGCATTTTCGAACTTAAAAGGACACAGCTCCGCCATTTTGAAAGAAAACATTCTGTTTTTTTATAAGTTATCCACTTGCTATCCCTTTATACCGTGTCGTGTTAAAAATATTTAAATAAAAAATCCTTCGGACTTAAAACAAAATAAAAAGGCTAAAGAAACACATCTTTTTAAAAAATAGCTGTGTGCGACCTCCGGATTTTTTTCAACAATTCTGAAAAAAATCAGGGATCATACTCTTACCCCAATTAACAAATTTAAGGGTTGAGACCTCCAAATTTTTCAATTTGAAATTTTGGTGGGTAACCTTAATATTATATTAGGGTTATTCTTACACCCCCTGTAACTTTTGAACGAAATAAGATATAAAAGAAAATATGTAAATCATACAATAAAAATTATCATATTTTTCAATTTTTTATTCGGTAAAGTCTTGCGGTACGTCATTTTAAAGAGTTTAAATTCTTTGTTTAACTGTGTTACTATTAATTTTTTAATATTTTTTTCAAGATTTTTTTTTCTTCAAAATTATTAAGGTTTTTAATATTTTGTGCATAAATATTCAAAATTTTACATGAAAATGATAAATAATAAGTCATGATAATACACCATGTATTAACTATTAGGACCTTTTTGCGCAATATTTCAAAAATTAATTTTTGAAAAATATTGAAAATTTCATAAATTTTGAAGAAAAAAAATCTTCAAAAAAAAATAATAAAAATGTAATAGTTACATGGTTAAATAGAGAATTTTAAGCTCTTTAAAATGACGTATCACAAGACCTACGGTGCTATTTAAAATATTGTACACCAATGCCCCCCTGGCGTCGCCTTACCGGATAAAAAATTGAAAAATATGACAAATAATAGTTTTTGTTGTGTGATTTGAATATTTCAAATATTAAGTTAATATCTCATCCCGTTCAAAAGTTACAGTGCGTGTACCATTTAAAAGAATAGCCCTGTATCTTAATAATAATAATAATAGTTAATAATACAACTGTACAAATATAACCAAAAAAGTTAAGTTATTATTGTCACGGCATATTTTTTTTTCAAACTACATCCACGTGTTCCTAAATACAACGACATGTAGTACACGGTAGACCTTCAAAATTTTAAATAAAAAATCAAGCACCCCATGTTTTTATTGGTGGATTTTGTAGTCAAGAGCTTACTGAATAAAATAAAATAATCGTTAAAGCAGTTTTTGAGAAAACCGATTTTCAATTTTTTATATTTTTTTCAGTGCATGCTAAATTTTTATTTGGGATATCGAAAGCATTCTCGTTTTTAAGCTAATTATTTAAAGTAGTCGTAAAATGGTTCTAAGTACCAAAAACTTACCAAAATAAGTTGGATTTGGTGCTTAAAGGCTCTAAGTTAGGGCGATTTTTAATTATGTATTTATAGGGGCTATTTTATATTATTATTTTTTTTAATATATCAATAGGTTATAACGGCAGGCTTGATTAAAAAAAGACGAGTTGCCTACTTTGGTGTAAAATATCTTGAAAACAAATGAAAATTAAAAAATATATATTTAGTAAATTTGGCAGGAAAAATTAATTCTTTCGATTTCCTCAATAAAATTAAGCATACAATGAAATAAACATAAAAACAATTGAAAATTGATTAAAAATCGATTTTCTCAAAAACTGTTCTAAGGATTATTTTAATTTTGACCTTGTTTTACTTACAAAGTAGTAGTAGTTACTACAAAATCCATCAATAAAAAAATGGGGTGCTTGATTTTTGATTTAAATTTTTTAAAGCCTACCGTGTGTATTGTTATAGCTTCCTTCAACCGGAAGTTATAACAATAAGCATCTCAATAAGTAAGAAACTTTTTGTGTTGACAGAAGGCCAACATTTTAAGGCTTTTTTTCCAGGCATTTTATTGAGAGATAAATTTTAACTACTTAATGGAAAAATGCTAATATTTACATCGGCACTTAGTACTACTACGAGTGCCGATGTATTGAAATCTTCGCCGAAAAGTCAAAATCTTTGACCACGTTTTTTTCACATTTCTCGACGTTTTAGACCATTCTGAGTCGAAATCAGTAAAAAAAATTGTGTAAACTCTCTAACTCCATTTCTACATGAGATATCGACTTGCGGTTTTTTTGCATATTGTTTCTTATCGTATTCCGAAGAGCTGATTAGGTTTTGGGGGTAAACGATTGGGGGTAAGGGGGTAAAAATAGGGTAAAACTCCTATTTATAGCGTTTTTTGTTTATAATTAAGGCAATTATTATTGTATTTGGTTAATTTAGCACTTATATAAAAGATAATTTTAAATTTGTCAAAAAATGTTATAAACAACGTTTTCCTAAAACGCATTGTTTTCGAGATATTGGCGTTTAATGCAGTAAAAGGTTTTTTAGTATATCTCACATATTTATAACCCGATTTCAAAAAATTATATTTTAAGCCCTATAAAGAATGTTATATACAGTTTTTTGCTAGAATATAATGTTTTAAAGATACAGAATTTAAAATCAAACAAAACACCTAGTTTGAAATTTGCAAACTAGATGGCTCTAGTGTACAATAGTGCCGATGTTTTGACAGGGTGCTTGCAACGTTTCATCTAGTTATGTTTTAAAAACTGAAGAGATGTGTGTCTGTTTTTAAGTAGATGATCGTTAATTTAGGAAAATATCAAATTTCATCATTAAAATATTTGCTTCATAAAATGTTTAAGCTTTTAAAATTTTAAGGAGCAAAACTCGTAACAAAATAAAATCTAGTTATACACGGTGTTTGCAGTCTTTTTAACCGACTTCCAAAAAGGAGGAGGTTATCAATTCGACGTGTGACTTTGTTTTTTTTTTGTTTGTTCCCGCATAACTTTGGAACGGATGAACGGATTTTGATGAAACCTTTTGCTACTTAAAGAGGACAATCGTGAGGTGGTCCCGTTTTAATTTGACGCTCGGATAATGCCGGGTAAGCCGGATAATCAAGATAAATCTAATCGTTTTAACGCAATTTCACTTAAAACCGGCTTAATTTGGTTCTAATACCAACCAAATTTTTAAAAAATGATCGGACAAATTGGATAATTCGGATAACTTGATTAAGGGGTCATTCAGATATTACGGCAGGCTAAAAATCTTTTAAATGCCGCTAAACTTCATTATGTGGACCTGCAATATTAAAATAGCAAGAGAAAATTATAAAATTTGTGATTATACCATAAGGCGTTATTTGATTATTACTTAACGCTTAAAGCTTTACAAAGATTTTATTTGGTATTTCGTTTAAAATAATAGTAGGTTAGACTCTTGGTCGCTGAAATAAAGAGATGGAAGGACAACTATAATTTAGATGACCTTACAGATCTACAAGTTCTGTGTCTCTAAAAAGTAAAAAATAAAAACTTCTCGCAAAAAAAATGAACCAACTTCTGTCTCTAAAAAGTAAAAAATAAAAAATAAGTCGGTGCCAGTTTCACAGCAAACAATTTAACAACATAAATAATTGTAAGTATTTAATTTAGGGAGTGGTGAAATTGGCACCGGCTTATATCATTAAATAAAGGGAATAATTCTGAATCACAAAATATGAAAAACCAACAAAGCGCTAAGGGTAGGGACAGTGGATCAAGGTCTTAAGTTCGCAAGGCGCCTTGCTAACTCAATACCTTGATCTAGTGTCCCTACTTAAAGGAGCTACGACCCTTCAAAGATGATCATATTGAATGGGGAACAAAAAAATCACCAATAAAATTTTATTGTTATAGGGCGATTCTTCATTTACATCTAAACCAAAAAAGTATTCCTCACCTAAATTTAATATATTTTTGCTCCAAACTTTCTGATCTGTATTTTTTTGTATTTTTTGTAAAAAATAAACATAAGAAAGTTTGGGGCAAAAATGTGTTAAGACTGACACATCTTGTCCATCTAGGCATGCTTCTGGATATATAAAAAAAATTAACATAAACTGATTATCCTTGTTAATACTAGTATACATGCAAAACCGTCGCTCTAGCTCGAAGCGTACCAGAGTTATTAAAAAGTTTAAAAAATATCGGGAATACCTGCTTTATGAACTCGGTGATTCAATGCCTTTCAAACACAAAACTTTTGATGGAATACCTGAAGAAGGACAGTTATGTTCGGGACATCAATACTAATATTTCTACTATGCGTGGAGCTTTAATTAAGGCGTTTTCCGAGGTGATAAAAGAGTTGTGGTCGGAAGATTCGTCTGACCGGATAGTGAACACGATTTCCCTAAAGAACCAAATCCAGCATTTCGCCCCCCGATTTATGGGATACGCACAACAGGACGCACAAGAATTTTTGCGGTATCTTTTGGAGGGACTTCACGAAGACGTCAACAGGGTCACGGAAAAATCTAAACCTACTTTGGCCGAGATAGTCGAAAAATTAAATGATAACGAAAAATCTGCAGCTTCATGGTCCAGTTACCTCCGGATGGACGACTCTCGCATTTTGGACCTCTTCGTCGGCCAACTGAAAACCACTGTCAAGTGCACTAATTGCGGTCATTGTTCCGTCTCCTTTGACCCGTTCTGGGATCTTTCTCTTTCACTTCCACAACGGATCGGTCAATTAAGGTTGTCGCAATGTTTGGAAGTTTCAATGCGGGAAGAAACGTTGGACGATGATGAAAAACCTACATGTTCAAAATGCAAAGATCGCCGAAAATGCACAATATCCTTTACAATTCAAAAATTCCCGAAAATTCTAGTAATCCACCTCAAACGCTTCTCCTCGACGGAACAGTTTCAAAGAAAACTCAGCGTTATGGTAGACTTCCCTCTGGAAGGTTTAGATATGAGCAGTTATGCCGCAGAGTCCGACGCACCCTGCAGTTATAACTTGTACGCCATTTCCAATCATAATGGTAACATGTATAGCGGACACTATACAGCCTTTTGTAAGCATCCGTATAGTCACAGGTGGCATATATACGACGACTATAGGGTCTCTTCTGTTTCAAAAAATTCAATCGTAACAGCAGATGCCTACATATTATTTTACGAACATCTTTGAAGAGCCACGGTTTTATTTTGTATTTGCTTTTATTTTATTTTATTTTTAAATGTTATATGTTTATATTTTATGTTATATGTTACTTATTGAAAGAATAATAAATAATAATTTATGTATAAAATAAAAAAAAAAATATTAACAAGTAAACAAATATTTGTCAAGTTATTAATTAAAAACCTTATTTTTAGTTCAAGTTTAAAGGGTCGTAAATCTCTTATGGTTTGTTTCATGTTTTGTGATGTAGAATCACCCCCTTTATTCAATGTCAAAAGACTTCAAATACCGTATATTTAAAAAAATTACTCCTACAATTTACTCCCTAAAATTGTGCAATTGTGCAATCCCAGCACTAGGTCACTCCTAGTCAGGGAGTGTGCAGAAGCCTTGGAAGAGCTAGCAAGGACCAAAAACGTTCAACTGGTATGGGTACCGGGCGATAGTGGAATTCTCGGAAACGAGAAGGCAGATGAACTTGCAAGACTCGGATCAGGGATGGCCTGCACGGGGCCGGAACCTATATTGGGGGTTACAAGGAAGCAGGTAAAGACCGCTCTCGACGAGTGGGCTTATACCAAGCTAAAGGAGCAATGGAGGGCGGTCGACGGTTGCCGGCAAGCTAGGGACTTCTTGGCTGGCCCAAGCAAATCAAAGACCGACTGGTTGCTGGAAAAAGGAAGAACTGCACTCAGACAACTTGTAGGGGTCCTCCTGCCTGCCTGCAGGCTAAGGAAGCACCTGGCCACAATGCGGATTCTAGAGAGTCCGCTATGCCCAGAGTGCGGAGAGGATGAAACATCCTCTCATTACTTAGCCGAGTGCGTCAGATACGACAGGATCAGGTTGCAAGTCTTTGAAACTCAAAGACTCAACCAAGAGGAACTAAGAGATCTCCCCTGGCCCAATATCCTGACCTTTATTGAAAGGACGGGCAGGTTCAAGGAGGACTCAAATTAGTAAATGGCTGGGATTGCCTGGGGTGACAAAAAGGGCCAGAAATGGCCTAGTTGTCCGGCTTTGGCCAACCCAAAAATTTACTACTACTACTACTCCCTAAAATCCGATAGGGTACCTTGGCAGTGTTGTCTTTGTTTCGTTTGCGGTTTTTGTGCTTTTTGTTGTTGGTCATTTTGCCCCTTCACAGTGCAAAAATGCCAAAAATGTGCTGAAAAAAATATTTTTTAAAAAAAACTGATATCACATTGTTTTTGGGTCGCTGAATCTGAATCCGAGGTCAGATTTTAAAAGTGGGCGTTCAAAATGGCCGATCCAATATGGCGGATTACGAATCTAGTGCCAGTTTTCCAAAATTTAAAATGGTGGATCCAATATGGCGGATTTGATTTTTTAAAGTTGCTCGTATTTGCTTAAAACTTGTTACTCGGAGGTTTTTGGGGTCGCTGATTACGAATCTGGTGCCAGTTTTCCAAAATTAAAAATATCGGATCGAATATGGCGGATTAAATTCTTCGAGAAACTTTAAAAAATATAATCCGCCATATTGGATCCGCCATTTTGAATTTTGTAAAACTGGCATGAGATTCGTAATTAGCGACTCCAAAAACCCCGTGGTGTTACAAAATCATGGAAAATAAACTAATGGTAAACTGATAATTTTAGATGCTGCTATAGCGGTCATACACATTAATGGCAAGAACTTTTTTTGCCTCTATAGAGGTCAATCACTGAAGGGGTTAAGGGGACATTCTATCTTTAGTTAATGATGAAGGTACCCCACACTTTAGTGAGCTCTAGATTAAAATCAAATTATAATTATATTTTATTTTAAACCAAAAACAACACAAACTATTTTTAGTTTAATAAATATTTATAAATATTTCAATATTACATTTAAATACTTTTTAAATTAGTTCTTAGCTCTTTTTGCTCGCGCTTTCTCTTTCATTCGTTTTTTATCTTCGATTAATTCTTTTTCTTGCTTCTGTTCCTTTGCATGAATCTTTTCCAAAGCCTCCTCTTGCTCATCTGTTATAGCTGTAAAAATAAAACATTTTACGTTTTTATCCAAAAGAGGATGAAGTAATATAACTATAATTATTATACCTATACCTATACACATGTACAAACAAAAGTGATTACTAACACTGTAAAAAGTAAACTGAATATTCAGCTACAAATGCATAGGAACTAGGAAGTTATTATCCTATTCAATTGTCATTTAATTTTTATTAAAAACACGCAATATTTCATGTCCGTTTGAATATTTAGTTAGAAATAGATAGAAAGTTACGATCCAGTACAACTGTACTTAAAATTTTTTGTGAAAACACTATACTTCTAGTCACCTATTTTAATATTTAAGGACATGAAATGTTGCGTGTTTTTAACAAAAATTAAAGTACAATTGTATAGGATAATAATTTCCGATTTCCTATCCATTTGTAACTGAATATTCAGTCTAGTTTTCATAGTGAAAAACAAGTACGTAATATTCAGTTCAAGCATAGAAAAAACGGATTCCTTGAACCAAGGACACGTGTCTTTGTATATGTTCAAAACCATATTCTCTTGTTTCAAGGCTGGCATTTTCTTGAAACAAGAGAATATGGCTTTGAACATATCCAAAGACACGTGTCCTTGGTTCAAGGAATCCGTTTTTTCTATGAGTGGCTAAAACTGCTTAAAATTTCTTGTATTGAGTTTTAAAGGTAGCGTCTAGTGACTAGTCACTAGTTACACAAAGTATGTATGAAGATTTTTTGGTATGTTTTTTTTTGTCAGTCTTCCTGTTTGAATGGGAAGAATTTTTTTCTCTATGTGTATAAGGAAAATGTTTTACTGCAGTTTACATGGTGTATCTGGGTGGCTAAAAAATACATTATTATTATTTCAAAATAAGATGTTTCGATTTTCGATATTTTTCGAATAAAAATGTTAGTCCTATGGTCTGTTTCGTCAAGCAAGAGAGTAAATTAAAAATCGCACAGTGAATAATTTCAAAACAGATTCAAATATTGGATGTGCGTAGTTTATTTTATAAAACATAACTATATTCTATGCACAAACATATACTATCCAAACCTGTTGTAAAAATATTTACTGTGCGATTTTTAATTTACTGTCTTGCTTGAAAAAACAGACCATAGAAGAGAAAAAATTATTATTGCTGTAGGTGGAGAAAATTGATTTCACATTCTGAAAATATGATAAATAATGGTATGTTCTAAAGCTACTATGGTCTGTTTCATCAAGCAAGATACTAAATTAAAAATCGCACAGTGAATATTTTCATAACGGATTCAAATATTGGATGTGCGAATATACTGCGTAGTTTATTTTATAACTATATTCTATACACAAACATATACTATTCAATCCTGTTGTAAAAATATTTACTGTGCGATTTTGAATTTACTATCTTGCTTGATGAAACAGACCATAGTGAAAAAAGATTTTAAAGATGAGCTGATAGCTAGTAGTCGGCATAAACTCAGTTATGACTCATCAACGTTGAAAATAAACACAGAAACATAGGTTTACGGAATAATTTTGTCGAATTATGAGGGAAATTTTTATAAAGGTCACTAAATCGAAACATTTGACGACTAATTTGTTATTCACAATAATATTAACTATACATATTAACTATACATACGTATATATATATCGGTGTTTTTTAAAGAAAAAACCGACATTCGATTTTTATCTTTTAAGAATACGAATGTTATTAATTTTTACTCGATAAATTTTTTTCCCACCTTACTCGTTTAATTTGAATCATTAAAAAAAAATCAAGATAAAAAGAATTAAAAATGTAAATATTTAAAACTTCGCCTCGCCTATGCGAGTACTGGAAATTCGCCGACTACTGCTAATAGCTGATGTGTGGAGATTTAATATTGTTACTTACGTAGTGGTTTTCCATCTTTCCAGTGTCGAATTTTGATCAAACCTATATTTCTTTGTTTTGCTTGTGTCCTAAATGGTTCTTTCAAAACTCTTCTCAGTATCATTGCCGCAATTCTAGAATATATCAAATAACTAAAATAAAAATTGGAATTAGAAGTTATAACTTATTTTTTAATATTTTTAAATATGCATACTTTATGCCTGCTTTTGTTATCAGTTCGTTAGTATTCATGTTAAAAAAAATATAATAAAAAATATAAAAGTAGGAGATATGTCAATTAAATTGACATAAAACAATAATTGTAATTGTACAGGTAATTAATTACCTGATCATATCATACAATAAAAACAGATTTGAATTCAAAAATTTCTTTCCCGAAATGTAAGGGAAAAAAACAACCCTTGTTTTTAAAGTTCGAAAAACACGTTTTTTTGGTGATTTTTAACAAAGTAATTAGAAAAAAAAGCTTTTATTTAAACATTTAACATAACACATCAGAAAAACTAGGTACATATACAATTTTAAAAATAGAATAGTATATTCTATAACTAGTATGGAATAGATAATATTCCGCGCGAGTGGAAAGTTTGTCAAACGAGCCGGTAGGCGAGTATGACGGTCCTGCGAGCGCGGAATGACTATTCCATACTTGTTGTAGACTATACTTTTTCTTCGACTGCAAATATGAAACACTGTGTGGCTTTAAACTGCGGAGAAGGTTAAAAACAATGTTTTTTGTGACTCGACATTGTAAATGCAACAAAACACATATTTTTAAAAAAAGCAATTAATGTTATTTAATAACTTTATCAAATCAGTACTTAAAAAAAAAGATTTTTGTGACAGATATCAGGTTTAAATATTTAACAATAGATGGAGCAGTTTTAATTTTTTGAACTAAATTGATAAAAAACTGGTCAAATATTAAGAAAAACTAATAAACATTATGTAATTTTAACGCAAAACTTTAAATTGCTTAAATTATTCAATGTTTTATGGTAAAATATATAGATTTTTGCTAATTTTGCTACAGTTTTCTTTACTTTTATAAACAAGAGATGGCACTACATGTGCTCATTCTAACATTTAATACGGAATATTCTTACCGTATCTAGAGCTAGAATGGATTCATTCAGTGTTTGAAAAGTGTGTGTATTTACTTACATTCTAAAGCAGTCGTAGAAAAAAAATAATTCTAGGCACCTTCATTTTGTTTTTAATAGTCACAGTGAGAAGTACTCAACTAACTAATTTAAAATCAATAATTCCTTTATTTTTTTAAATTTTATCGGAAAAGGCAAAGAGTTTTTGTAATTTTTATAAAAAACACAAAAGTGAAAAACAATAAAATAGATATTTTGACACCTAAAATTGTTATATATGTATCTCAATTTGATGCGCCTAAGAAGGGTTAAATTCAGTGGTAAGTGGTAAATCTGAGGGGGCTTAGCCATCTAATTAATAAATTAAATCACGAAATATAACCTTTTTGTTTTCGATTTTTCTTGAAGACCTAGATATTCTGGGGGATAAGAAAAATAATAGGTTCCAAGCTCCCTTAGCTTTCCTGCCGGCTTCACCTTTTATCGCCATGATAGTTTTTTTATATATGTTGAAATACTAAATAATATTTATTAGTTTTTTAAAAATCACCAAAAAAGCTTGGTTTTTGAACTTTAAAAACAAGGGTGTGGTTTTTCCCTTATATCTCGGGAAAGAAATTCTTCAATTCAAATCTGCTTTCGTGAAATTAATTAGTATTAAATAACAAATATATTAAGCTATAAAACAATTTAAAAAATGATATATCAGACAAAATTGAGAGATATATATTTTTTTGTCGAATTTTGTCGAATTAATTTCATGGATTAAAAACATGATAAATAATGTTATGTTCTAAAGCTAGTATTGAAAAAATGAATTATGCCCAAATTAAAATTTACCAAATAAAATATTATTACCTTGTTAATTTTAAATTAATACTGTTTTTCGTTACTAAGACAATGTATGTTTTAATGGGACAGATGGGCATATTTTATGGAGACATTAATGTCACCAACCTATTAAGCATAATATGGAAATATTACGTTAAACAAAATTGGGTCACTTTTTACTTTTTTTAAGTTATTTTAACTGGTAGGGGGAATTGAAAGTAAAATAAATACAGGGCTCCTTTTTTAATGAGAAACTATAACTAATTTTTGATGAATTTGGCTATTAGCCAACGTTCAAGTATTACGTAACGCAAATTTTTATCATGTTGGAACCCCTCCCCCCCTGTAACGCTATTTTCCTATACCATTAACATGGGCGTAACACTCCAAAATGACCCCCACCCCCCCTTAGGAGCGTTACGTAATACTTGAACGTTCCCTAGCATATTAGAATAAAGAATTGGCACAATATCTGATGAACAATTAAGTCCGCATTAACACAACTCCAAATTTTCTCATCTTAAAAACATTCTTTTTTATCAAAATTAAATGGAAAAGCCACTGAATTTCAATAGTTATAATATTAATAATAATAATACAAAAGTCCTTATAATGGTGCCTGGCTAGCGTTAAGGGGTCGTCCATAAAATACGTCACACTTTTTTAGGTGATTTTGGATCCCCCCTCCCCCATTTCACACATTGTCACAAAGTCTTGACCCCCCCTTCCCCCTATGTGACATCATACTCTAATTTTATTTAAAAAAATGTTAGCTGTTGCGGTGGCAGAGAGCAGTTACTGCAGAAATTTTGCTTGTAAACGCTAACACAGCATTAAAACGTTCTTGATATAAAATGATTAAATAATGTTTTTTTTTTCTATTTTGCGACTCTTATAAGCTCATAATCACACGCATTTTGCGTGTTCTTATAGGCCCATAAGAGGTCTCTACTTTTTTTTCTGTTGGGTTGGCAACAGTTGACGTTTTGCGTGCAAATGTCAATGTCGATTTAAAGTTTAATTTTTTACAAAATTTTGTGTTTGGGTAATTTTTTACCGTGTTAAAATTGTGGACTGGTTATTTGCAGTGAAAAAAGAAGAGATGACTGTAAAATATATCAAAATATCATTTGTTCTTAGAATTTTAAACATGGTGTAAACTGTGATCCAATCCAAAACAAAAATCCCTAAATCAGTCATCAATTTAAATGTAAGTTTTTTAAAATTTTAGAGCAAAATAGAAAAAATTGTATAAAGCACTCGTTTCATAACAATATTTTAGCGCACTAGTACTTTAGAAAACTCGCCGCAAGCGGCTCGTTTTCTAAACTTGTACTCGTGCGCTTAAAACATATGTTATGAAACTAGTACTTTAATATACTATTATTTTTCGTAGCGGCTTGTGGCAAATGTTTTATTTCTCGTTCCGTATCAACAGTTTTCCTTTTTTTAGGTTAAGCCACAATTTATTAACTTCAATTTGCACAGTTTGTTTTGATTTTCCGGGATGCGCATTACCATAAGCTTTATAGAGCTTATTGTACAAAGAACCGAAATCCGACATGACTGTCTTTGATATTCAACTTTTTTCGTTTGGACAATAACACTGTGAATTCACAATTTGTCAGTGCTGCTATCTTATGGTAAAACCATGAAGCAATTCCAACCGCCAAAAATGTTGGCCCAAAATATGAATAGATAGATTGAATTATTCTAAAATATCCTGCTTACCAGAATGTAAAAAAGTTATTTTGAGTAGTTCAATAAAATTTTTAGTGTGACGTCACACTTGACTTGTTAAATTCTTTTATTCTAACAACTTCAAAATAAACAGTGTCCTATTTAAAAATTAAAGTTAGGGTTATTGCTGGACAAAGTATGTCATTAGTTAAGTTTACAGGAACTATGGTCTGTTTTTTCAAGCAAGATAGTAAATTGAAAATCGCACAGTAAATATTTTTACAACAGGTTTGAATAGTATATGCTTGTGTATAAAACATTGTTATATTTTATAAAATAAACTACGCAGTATATTTTATTTAGGATTGGTACATACCGTTATTCTCCGTAGTAAAATAATGCTAACCTCGAAAACCGTATGTGTCAGGTGTACATACCGCGTTCCTCTTTAGGAGGGCAGTATAGTATAGTAGGTTAAAATAGAGAATAAAACTATATAATAAAACTATATAAAAAACAAGTTTTTAAACTTAAAACCCTTCTATTGATTACGTATTATGTATAACTAAAAAGTAGAAAACAAGATATACCAATTTACAAAAACGAATTTTTTAAAAGAAAGGTTTTGGAATTTGTGATTTCTTTATTTTTGCCAACATTTCCAAAACCCTTCTTTTAAAAAAATCGTTTTTGTAAATTGGTATATCTTGTTTTCTACTTTTTAGTTATACATAATACGTAATCAATAGAAGGGTTTTAAGTTTAAAAACTTGTTTTTTATATAGTTTTATTTTCAAGTTTTTAGTTATAATTTCAGCTCTCTAAGTTTATTCTAAGTAGGTATAACAGAGAGGGCTCTTCAGCCGCATGGAGGGTGATAGGGGGGGTGACGGTTGTTTTTTTTATAGTAAAATTTTATTATGGGATGAGTACGTAACCCAATTTTAATTTTAAATTAACTCACGTGGATAAAAAAAAGGTTTTTGATATTTTAGGGGTGGGGGGATTGGGGGGTAAATTTTATATTTAATTATTTTGTTAGGGTAGAAAAGCATGTGTACCAAATTTCTTCTCTCTAAGTTTATTCTAAGTGGGTATAACAGAGAGGGCCCTTCAGAGTTAACTTAGCCGCAGGGGGGGGTGAGGGGGGGGTTGACGGTTGTTTTTTTTATAGTAAAATTTTATTATTATGGGATGAGTAAGTCCAAACCCAATTATTATTTTAAATTACTCACGTGGATAAAAAAAAGGTTTTTGATATTTTAGGGGTGGGGGGGTTGGGGGGTATTTTTTATATTAAATTATTTTGTTAGGGCAGATAAGCGTGTATACCAAATTTCAGCTCTCTAAGTCTATTCTAAGTGGGTGAAAAAGCATTTGGTAAGTTTGAGGACAAATATACCTACATATATACCTATATACACAGCGGTCCAAAAGTCACCCCCCCCCTCTTAACTTTTGAAACAGTTAAGATATCGACTTCAAATTTGGAACTTTTAAATAAGACAACTTAAACTATCTTTTAGCATATATTTAATACTTTCAGCTCTTAAAATGTGGGCAGGGGGGCAGGGGGGCATGGGGGCACATTTTTTTAAATGGAAAGGGGTCGTGTAATACATCATTTTAAAGCTTATAAAATTCTCCATTTAACTACATATTTTTAAATAAAAAAAAAAATTGGATTTAAAATAGGGTTGAAAATGGGTATTAATGTCAAAATTCCTCTAAAAAAAAAACAAATAATTTTTACAAATGCCTAATTTCATCATAAAAAAATGTTAATTATACTTTTAAACTAATTTCAGTTGACATAAATATAAATTTATAAAAAAAACTTAAAAAATCGAATGTTTTAGCACAAAAAATTGAAAAATCAAAACCTTAAAAAACATTTTTAAAAAATTTAAAAATGTTAGTTTAAATATAAAATTTTATAAGCTTTAAAATGATGTATCACACGACCCAACTTTCCATTTAAAAAAATGTCCCCCCATGCCCCCCTGCCCACATTTTAAGAGCTGACAA
Organism: Brachypterus glaber; assembly: GCA_958510825.1. NCBI lineage: Eukaryota > Metazoa > Arthropoda > Insecta > Coleoptera > Kateretidae > Brachypterus > Brachypterus glaber. The sequence continues at coordinate 98,628,308 of OY294045.1, read as the reverse complement.
TATCAAATATATGCTAAAAGATAGTTTAAGTTGTCTTATTTAATAGTTCTAAATTTGAAGTCGACATCTCAACTCGTTCAAAAGTTAAAAGGGGGGGGGGGGGTGACTTTTGGACCGCACTGTATATATATGGAAGTGAAGTGAATAGAAGGGTTTTAAAAATGGTCTACTGTATTCTAGGTAATTAATCATAAATATTAATTCAAAATTTTATCAATAACCCTTTTTTATGATTTGTATAAACGACTTATCTCCATAGAAAATATTAAATCTTACACAAAAAGGATTTTATAAAATTCAGGTAACCTAAAGTGAGATCTAGAGTGTCAAACTGTCACCTCCCTACAAATGGATTAGCAAAAAGAAGAAAAACTAATTTTTTAATTGAAATAGATACCTATTATTACTTTCTATGGTTTAGTTACGGTTTTCAAAGGCGACAAGGCCACTCCTAAATCATAAATAGGTTTGATATGAATAATGACAGGCTGTCAGTGACTTATTGGTTCAGCAAAGCTTTTGGCGCCGCTAAAAATTAATTTTTTGGCCTTTGTATTTGCGGTTTTAAGATATATTTGTGGAGCAAACATGCAAAAACAGATAAATCCATGTTTCCAATTTTGAGATATTAGCAGAAAACTTGTACAGCGTAATCCCACAAAAGATTAAAACTGGCGAAAAACGAAAAATGTTAAAAGGGGCTAGAATTGCATACAAACATTTTTGATTCTCCCGTTAGATTAGACAGGGACAAAAGTTCTACCCAAAAAGGATAGAAGACATACATACACTCCCACTTCCACCCAACCAAACAAATTCTGTATTTGTTCTTTGTTGAACAAATATAATATTTACTTGGCCGGGCGAAAAGTGTAACTATTATTTTTATTAAAGAAAATTACTGGCGCTATCTAAATTTTAGTAGAATTATCTTATTCTACAGATTCACATTAGCTATGTTCGTTCGTGCCGCTCAGTGCTACACTTTCCGGCCAACCAAATAAATACTGTATTTGTTGTATGAAAAACAAATACAGTATTTATTTGGTTGGCTGAAAAATGTAGCACAAATGAGATAGAGATAGGGTAGATGTCTTTTGTTTCATAATTCTAGAGCTCCATTGCAAAAATCCTTTGACATAATCTAAGGTGTATATGATTATAATTATTTTTTGCAGTCCGAGTGCTTTTTTTACTCGGCTCCGCCTTGTGAAAAATAAGCACTCTTATGCACTGAAAACTATAGTCCAAACCTATAGGTTCGCGTACTCGGTGCGTAATACATACTATTACTTTATAGAATAGAATAGAGTAGAGTAGAGCAGAGTACAGTAGAGTAGAGTAGAGTAGAGTAGAGTAGAGTAGAGTAGAGTAGAGTAGAATAGAATATAATAGAATAGAATAGAATAGAATAGAATAGAATAGAATAGAATAGAATAGAATAGAATAGAATAGAATAGAATAGAATGGAATGGAATGGAATGGAATGAAATAGAATAGAATAGAAATTTATTAGTGCTATCACACAAGTGTTTACACACGTCAATATAAAGATAATAAACTAAATTAAAAATCAGCAGTAGTTAGCTTATAAGTTGTATACAACTTAATTTGTACAGAACTTGTAGGTACCAAAACTTAATCGATTTTTTTATTATTTTTATTTATTAGTTTATTGACATTACATACCTCAAGCCTTTTAAAACTTTTAATGTTTCCGCTTATAAACAGGCTTATTGAAAAGTTGCGTTAATAAAACCTATAAAATGTTGAAATATTCCGAGATAAAATCAAAAATGTCATATTTGTTAAGTATTTTACGGTTGATGATGATAATGACCCAGATATAAATTCAGCAATTTCCTAAGAATATTAATAGGAATTAGTATTAAGCTGCGAAATAATTAACCCAATTAAATTCATTATTCAAGTACAATTTATTACATTCGATTAAAATGATAATTGTATCTGGAAATACTAATTACTTAATTGTTACTGGACAAGTTTTATTATACTTTTTGAATGAACAAACAATATTTTTCTACACCTAAACAGTAATTTTATATATTTTTTCTATTTTGTGACTCTTATAAGCTCATAATCACACGCATTTTGCGTGTTCTTATATGCCCATAAGAGGTCTCTAATTTTTTTTCTTTTGGGTTGGCAACAGAAAAAAGTCTATCTATTGACGTTTGCCGTGCAATTGTGAAGGCCGGTTTAAAGTTTAATTTTCTACAAAATTTTGTGTTTAGGTTATGTTTTACCGTGTTAAAATTGTGGCTTGGTTACTTGCAGTGGAAAAGAGAAGAAATGACTATAAAATATATCAAAATAATATTCGTTCTTAGAATTTTAAACATGGTGAAAACTGTAATGCCAATTCGAAACAAAAATCCCTAAATCAATCATCAATTTAAATGTAAATTTTTTAAAATTTTAGAGCAAAATAGAAAAAATTGTATAAAGCACTCGTTTCATAACACGTTTTTAGCGCACTAGTACTCACCCCAAGCGGCTCGTTTTCTAAACTTGTACTCGTGCGCTAAAAACGTATGTTATGAAACTAGTACTTTAATATACTATTATTTCATATTCGTTTGTAATTCTCTAATACTATATAATATTATAGGTCATTATCCAACCAATTTGTATACTCCAAAGTAGAATTTTTGCTGATGAAATCGATATTAGGAAACGTTCCAGTATTACGTAACGCATTTTAGACCCCACCCCCCTGTAACGCTATTTTCCTATACCATTAACATGGGCGTAACACTCCAAAATGACCCCCACCCCCCTAGAAGCGTTACGTAATACTTGAACGTTCCCTTAACCTTTTCGCTTTTAGGACGCTAGTCGCGAGTGCGAGTTATTATTTAGTTAAGTAAAATGTATTCAGGGGTGTACAAATGATACAAGTTCTACTTTCTAGTGTATACATAATTTCTAAATTACCTGTATTAAACTCTTGTCCAGATTAGATAAAAAGGTATGCCTTCGATAACTCTCCAACCTGGCATATAGCGACTGTAAATTAACGAAAACGAAACGAGCGATAGCGGTCTGCGTAGGGGTTGTAAATAAGAGTGTAGAAGGGAAAATGGATGTCAGTAACCTTGGGTTTGATGCTGATAGATGTTGCTGATCGGGTTTTCTTGTGCACAGGTTGCGTCTTCGTGTTGAGGTTGTGTGAGGATAAAAACGGTACATGGAAACAATAATATTTTGCAACCACGAATAGGTTTTACTACAAATATATTTAACAACTTTTCGAATATTAAACGACAATTTTAAAAGATACCGACATATTTCACGAACGACTTGTGTTACATCTCCGACATTTTGCAACGAACTCTTGCTTCGCGGCAAATTAACCTAACCTTATTTTTTATGCGTGCTTTTCTTCTGCCAAAATGCGCATGATCGAAAATATCAACTCTATAATAATTAATTTAAAAATCACCAAAGATCTTAAAATAATAACTTAATCAAAATATGTAATATTATTTAACTTAAACAACTCTTATGCCCAACAAGTTAAACTTTTGTAATAGAATATTATAGTCCACCATATCAAATGCCTTGGCAAGATCCAAGAATGTTGCAGGCATTTTTTATTTTTGTTTAAAGCGTCTATTATTGCATTAAAAAAAGTTTATTAGCGCGTGTTCAGACGTCCAATGCTGAAACCAAATTGATCGCGATTTAAAAGGTTATGTTTTATTAAATAATTGCTTTAAAGCTTAAAAGCTTCATACATTTTTCAAAAATTAAAACATACACGGCGTATTTGAAATAGGGTCCGAAATTGTAATGGGCGATTCTACATCATAAAATATGACAAAAAGTTCCTATAAAAATATGTCTAAAAATGCTAAGCCCCTTTGAATGATTAAAAAATTCGGTTTTTATTTAATAACTCAGGAACCCTTTACGATATAGTAACAAGGTTTTGCAAGTGAACTAATTTTAATAAGGCTCACCTTCTTATGTTATTTTCATGTACTTATTTTAACCAGAGGTGTGCCAAGCGGGAGGGGGCTTATCAGTTTTTGTCCCAAATTTTTTTCTGTGTAAATTTTTTGTAATTATATTTTTGGAATATGATTCCTCAGGTCAATATATATAAAAAAGGTGCTCTTTGTGTAATACTGTAGGATTAACCGTTTTCGAGAAAAATTAATTTAAAGGTGAAATTTCACGGTTCGAGGACGAAAAATTAAATACTAAAATGTTGAACACCAAAATTTCAATGATGCAGGGTTATTCTATACCAGAAACTAAGAAAAAAAGTTTTCATACATGTAGGTTTAAAAATCGATTTTAAAGCTACACCTCAAAATAAATAGAGTTTTATGGCTTTGAAAAGGGTATTTGACCTTTTCGTTTTTGTGTGCTATTTTGACCTCAAAATACATAGGAATACAATGATTTTAAAAAGGGTATTTGACCTTTTTGTTTTTTTTTATTTGGCTGTGATTTTGTTTGTAGGTACCTCAGACAGATACACATATAAAACATAAATCTATCTACCTACATATATTTGTATATGAACCTTAATGTATTCATGTAAATATAAAATATTGTTGTTGTTAGCATTTCAGGCCGACATGGCATGTGATTTTGTTGATTGAACGCTTATTTAAAGCTATACTTGTCGTAAATTTGATGCATAACCGTGCAAAATTGGTCCTGATAGTCTATAAAATAACCATAGGATTCGAACGAAAAATCCATTATCACGCTATTATTGCCCATTATTTATGATTCCCAAGATACTAAACATAATATTTGGAGAATAATAGACGTTGCTAAGCCACGGTTCCTTAAATCCTAATCCAGAAAAACACAATTTACTTGGCAACATACACTCTCATTAAAATAACCAGCTTGGATTGAAGAACACGCAACAAAAATTATTTGACAATAAATACAAAAAAACTTTTCGCAAAAAAAAATTAACCGACGTCTGTGTCTAAAAAGTAAAAAATAAAAAATACTTAAATCAGTGCCAATTTCACCATTCCCTAAATTTATAACTAACAATTGTGTTTTCATTATTTTATTATTGTTTGCTGTGAAATTGGCACCGACTTAAGTATTTTTTATTATTTACTTTTTAGAGACACGGAAGTCGGTTCATTTTTTTTTGCGAAAAGTTTTTATTTTTTTACTTTTTAGAGACACAGAACTTGCAGATTTGTAACGTCATCTAAGCTAAATTATAATTGTCCTTCCATCTCGGCAAGCTGCTGACGTCACAACGCACTGTTAGTTCGTTGACCTATCTTAAAGATAAATACCTAAAAAATAAAAGTAATATTTTTATTTTAGCGCCTAAGAGTCCAACCAACCTTATTTTAAACGAAATACTAAAGAAAATCTTGTTAAACTTCAAGCGTTAGGTAATAATCAAATAACGTCTTATGGTAAAATCACAAAATTTATCATTTTCTCTTAGTATTTTAATATTACAAGGCCAAAGAATCAAGTTTAGCGGCATTTGAAAGATTTTCAATGTGCCGCAATATTTGAGTGACCCCTTAATCAAATATCCGGCTTATCCGAGTTATCCAATATTTCTCTAAAAATTTGTTTGGTAGTAGAACCAAATTAAGCCGTTTTTAAGTGAAATTGCGTTAAAATGATTGGATTTATCTTAATTATCCGGCTTACCCGACATTATCCGAGCGTCAAATTAAAACGGGGCCACCTCCTGAATGCCCTCTTTAAGTTGCAAGAAGTTTCATCAAATTCTGTTCATTATTTCCAAAGTTATGCGGGAACAAACAAACAAAAAAACAAGGTCACACGTCGAATTGATAACCTCCTCCTTTTTGGAAGTCGGTTAAAAAATAGAAGTGTATAGTATTCCAAACAGATTTGCTTTGTTTCTTTATCTATATTTTTAATAAGATACCATAACCTTAAAAAAATACTAAGAAACTTAAAAACTAATATTCGGACAACTAGGTGGTATTGTTTCCCGGGCAAATACCAACTTGCTATCTATATAAAAGTCACCAATTTATGTAATGTGTAAAAAATTTAATGATATCCTCGCATATCTCTCAGTTATGTGATATTAACTTTTTAATTTTAGGATGTATTTTAAGTTTTATATAGATTAATTTTAATGACTTATACGAAATATTTGAATGTCCTGTAATGTTTTTACTGTTGGACAATAAACATCTATTACAATAATAAGAATAATAGTAAAAATAATAATAATAATTATTATTATTATTATTATTATGAGTAGGGGTGACCGGGGCTAGTTGTCGAAGGGGTAAGTTGTCGAAGTCCTTATATCTCAAAAAGTAAAATACTTTTCTGCACCAAACCGAGATTAACCTCTGCGTTACAAAAGTGCCATTTATCTTTCGTAAACTTAAAAGCAGTAAGTTAAAAGAGCAGCAAGATAATCCAAAAAATGTTAAAATTAAAGCGTCCAATAGTTTTTTTGTGGTAAATATATTTTCTTATTGTGAGTGATTTAAAATATTAAGATAAGAAAATTTTATGTATATTAATAGTTTAATTTTTAAAGGGCATTTTGACGGAAATGTATATTCCTGCTCTCTGATTGTATCTGTTTTTAATTAAGAGGTAACTTATGGTTCAGGAGGAACCTTGTTAAATGAATTTTATTATGCATACATTTGACTGCGGTTGACTTAATTTAATAATAAGGATTTTACATAATTTCACACTAATTGGCCATAGTTTGCAGAAATGGCTAGACAGGATGAACAAAAATGCAGGATTAACAAAATAATAGTTTAAAGAATGTTTAGTTTTCTAAAAAAAAAGTCCAAATGATGGAACTACCATCCAGAAGAATACAGTGAATTTAGTTATACAGTCGTGAATCAACAATAAAAATAAGAAATTAAATTCTTGTTTCATTGGTAAATTCTTAATTTAGTTGTTTCGGTTTTTAAAAAGTTTATATACTAAAAATGATTTATTGTAAATTAAACACATAATAATTAAAATATTTTTTCCAAAAATGAAGCTGCAAACACTGTAAGTTTCCTGCTATGAAAAAAATATTCTACCAAAAAAATAAGCCGGTACCAATTTAACCACTCCCTAAATTGAATACTAACAATTATTTTTGTTGTTAACAATGTTTGCTGTGAAATTGGCATCGACTTATATTTTATTTTTTACTTTTTAGAGATAGAAGTTCATTTTTTTTTGATTTTTTTTTTTATTTTTACGTTTTAGAGACAAAGAACTTTTTTTTCAGTTTTAGATTTTAAGCTTTCACGGCCATTAAGATATAAGGAACTTTCACTTTCGGGTTTAGACCGTGTTAATGGATTTTCACTTTCCGACGTTTCGTCTCTTACTACTAGAGACTTCTTCAGGGATTAATCTGAAACAGTTTCAGATTAATCCCTGAAGATGTCTCTAGTAGTAAGAGACGAAACGTCGGAAAGTGAAAATCCATTAACACGGTCTAAACCCGAAAGTGAAAGTTCTTTATAAAGAACTTGTAGATTTGTAACGTCATCTAAGCTAAATTGTGGTTGTCCTTCCATCTCGGCAAGGTGCTGACGTCACAACGCACTATTAGTGCGTTGTGACGTCATCATCTTAAAGATAAATTTCTAAAAAATATATTTAGTAGTATTTTTATTTCAGCGCCCAAGAGTCCAACCAACCTTATTTTAAATGAAATACTAAAGAAAATGTTTGTTAAACTTTAGGCGTTAAGTAATAATCAAATAACGCCTTGTGGTATAATCACAAATTTTATAATTTTCTCTTGGTATTTTAATATTAAAGGTCCACGGAATCAAGTTTAGCGGCATTTAAAAGATGCCGTAATATTTGAGTGACCCCTTAATCAAGTTATCCGGATTATCCTAGTTATCCGATCATTTTCTAAAAATTTGGTTGGTATTAGAACCAAATTAAGCCGGTTTTAAGTGAAATTGCGTTAAAACGATTAGATTTATCTTAATTATCCGGCTTACCCGGCATTATCCGAGAGTCAAATTAAAACGGGACCACCGGTGGTCACCTCATGAATGCATAGGTTTCTTCAAATTCCGTTCATCTGTTCAAAAGTTATGTGGGAACAAACATAAAAAAATAAAGTCACACGTGGAATTGATAACCTCTTCCTTTTTGGAAGTCGGTTAAAAATGAGACAAGATTGTCAGTAAGCATGCACAATGTGCATTGCATGAAACTTGCATAGTGTACGACAGGTTTAATATTATTATTAACCATAATTATGATTAAAACAATAAATTTATAATTAACTAGGTAATTGCATAGTTAATTAATGTTCTTTATAAGCTATAATAGCTTATTTTAATTACAATTTATATTTATTTCCCATGCAAAAGACATTTATCCTTAGATAATAATTATTTATTTGAAAAGCCTGATAAATCCTTGCAATTAGTAAACATTTTAAGATAGCAGCCGAACTCAGAAAAAATATAAATTTACTGTTTACTCGTGCCATAAATATTCCCTTTTGGCGGTATGGACTTGCAGGATCCTGAATAAAAATGTATACCACCGAAAATCGACTAAAGCCAACCAGCACAACGAAGCAGAACTGAAACAGCTTCGTAATATTGCTTTAAAACCACAGGGGGCCGAACCACCCCCATACTATTTTCAGTCTCCCAAATTAGACTTTTTAGAAACTCCCCGGTACTTTTTATAGACCACAGAAGTAGGCCTATGGCGCAACCGTACTCCTAGTAACTAAGTCTAAATGTTTGCTTTAGGTTCGCTTGTGTCCTTGTTCAGATCTATGTGTCGGTAAAAATGTTACGTAACACTTAAAAAATTATAAACTTATAAAATGTTTATGTCTTAAAGAGACGGATTCCTTGCAAATTTTATTGCACACGGCGTGGTTAACAGTTAACTAAATCCTCGAGGATTTAGTTAAAATCTAAACAAAGATAGATAACAAAAACAATTAGAGATGGAAAACCATACCCAATAACCGGTTTTCGGTTAACCGGTTTCGGAAATTACATCAGACCGGTTTTGAGTTAAAACACGGAAGCAATAACCGGTTAAAAACCGGTTTAAACCATAAAGCAAAATTTCCTTTCTTTTTTTTACTTTTTTTAAAATGTTACGTAACAAATAGGGGGGTCTCGAAAATGTTACGCCGCGTTACATGGAGGGGTGGGTGTCAAAAATGGCCAAACTTTGCGTTACGTAATACTTGAACGCTCCCTAAGTTGATTTATGAATTACACGGCACAAGAAGGCATTTAATTTTATCCTCACATATTTTCCAGAGATTTGATGAAAAAAATTAAATAAAATTAATACTATACACAGAAAAAAAAACATACTGTAAATAAATAATAATTAAAAAAAGTAACAAAATCCAAAAAATATTTCAGACTAACAGAACTGAGCGAAAGGACGCGTCGCAATAAACAATTTTGACTTAATGACTTAATGACTTAAAAACCTGATCTCCTAAATTTAACCAAACAATGCTCTTTTCTGGCATAAGTCCCCAACTATTTAAGAATGCCATTACAAAAAGAACCCGTCAAAAACCTACCTGCGCCCTATCGTGGATACCTTCAAAGGCACACAAAATTCTACCTTATACAATCGTAAAATAAAGAAATTTTTAAAGATTCAATTTAATTTTTTGAATAGTTCGCAGGTGTTTTTGATGGTCTGTTTAGGAAAAAAAAATAAACAAACACGAAATTGTTAACGATTTGGGTTAGTAATTAAAATACGACAGCATAATTAACTTTTTAACGCTGCATACCAAAGTTTTGTTACAAAAATAACAACTTTTAACGTTTTTTACAACCATTTTGAAGTATTATTTCTTATAACAACTTTACGGCCAAATTACTACCCTGGATGGAAAGAGGACATTTATAAAACATAATGCAATTTTTACTGTACAGTGTATACACTTCCAAGGAATTACAAGGTGTATTTTATCTGCCAACTGCACGAACAAATGTTAAATATACATCGCCAATTTATAAAATTTGTAATTCATTTAATAAAATACATGCTATATGTGACTATACATTATTAAAATCCTCCAAATTTAAAGAATTTGTCAATAACCACTTAAGGACGGTGTACAATATTTAGTTTTAAGTTTTTTTTTTCTTGTAGACTTGTACTTTGTATTTATATAAGGTTTTTTATAAGATACCCTGTAATTGGTTTTACTGTTGGGTGTTAATTAAATAAATAAATAAATAAATAAATATTTGATTTTTTTTTTGAAAATTGAAAGCTACCGTATAATCTTATTCTAGCGCAGGCGCTGTGAATAATTTAATAGAATATAAAAATTATTTTACATAGAAAAAATTATTTAATTTCCTTTGTTTAAAAGTTAACTGCGGTGATACTTAGCTAGGTACCTACTATTTTTTTTATAAAAAATGCCCAAAACATAAGATTATCTTTTAATGATGCGTAAAGTTCCTTTCATATTTGTTGATCAAGTCTCGAGACCTTCCAAATTAAAAAAGAAATAAGTGTTAGAGCGAATCTAATGGCCCTTAAACAACCTTTTTTTTAAATTAACAATGGAACCTTTTGATGTATTTATTAGAAAAATGCTATTCTACTAAATATTTCATTCAATAAATATGTGTTTTCAGATAAAAAGGGACCAAAAATAATAAATAACGTAAGGCAAGGTCGACTAAGGCCGACCAGGTCTACTGCTAACGGCGCTCACACACGGAAATTTGTTCTATTTTGTCTATTCCGGGCCCTCTATTTTCCTTTTTTTTTAGTTTTGAGCCGTTTTAGGGGCCTTTTTTTACATTTTGTCAACCGGGCTCGAGAGGCCCATCCGCGCCAGCGCCTATTGTAAAAAGTAAAATATTATTGTGCAAAACTAGTTTTCCTACGATCCCCTAAGAAAATGACATCTAGCACAATCTTTTGTTCTTTAGAAAACGCCTTATATCACACCAATTTTATATTTTTCTATCACACTAGTATGATATTTATGTACACTAAAAAAACGTTGGTATTTTTACAAATTATTGCAGCCATTTTATATTGTTAATTGTAAAATCAAAAGTGAATTTAATAAAAACGCAATATTATTGTGGATTTACGAAATTTTGCGAAAATACTTGAACATTTTACAAAAAAAATACAAATGTTTTAGCTATTCACAAAAAAAAACATTTAAAGTTACAATTGTACAAAGACGTGTTGTAATATTGTAAAAATACGAAATAATTAAACAAATTATTATGTATTACATATTAAATATCACAGGTAAATGTTGTGAAATTATAAAAAAATAATTTTTATAAATTTACAAGATTGCAACGCCATTTAGTTAAATTAAAAAGTTGATATGTAATATTACTAGCAAAATCGGTGGCATTAAATAACCAACGATATTGTTAGTAATTTCACAAAACACTTTTTAGAGTGAAGAATAACACTAAGCAATTAAGAAATTAAACAATATTTATGCGTGGGGAAAAGGCCTTCTTTCCACACGCATATGCGTGCGGAAAAGTGCGCTTTTTCGCACGCTTGTAGAAAAAATCTTTTTCTTATCCTTGCCAATGTGAAAATTCCTCACAATTTGTTTCAGCATCGTAAATACTACTTATTTAATGATTAGTGAGTTAACATGTGCACGTGTGATCAGGCAATCTGAAAACTCGCCTCATGAAGATGCCTATAAACTCATCTAAACTATAATGAACTCTTTTGGCAAAACACCTGTCTGCAAAAAAACGATGAGCGCCGCTTCGCTGAAAATAAAGTAATAAAATAAAATGGTTTGTTTTCAGTCAAAATCTCCAAGCAAAACAAGTCACGATAATTATTTGTATGCTCAGTCCTGAAAAGGACCTTAAACATGAATTATACAGGGTTATTCAGAAATAAGTTCGAGAAATTTAAGAGGTGATTCTACGTTAAAAAATACGAAAAAAAGTTCTTATAAAGGTTGGTGCGGAAATGAGCCCTAAGGGATCTGCCGCCCTTGGAAGATGGACATATTGAAGCACCAATAAAATTTTAATGCTGAAGGGCGATTCTTCATTTCCCAGGAAACCAAAAGACGTATATTTGACGTCAATTATTGGGCACTAACTGACCTACATGAAGTTATATTATGACGTCTTGCTGTCGCCCTAGTGACGTGTATAAGTCACACCCTAAGGACGTACTGACATTATACTAACTTTAGAAATATGACGATAGAATAACGTGTTCAACATTATATATCTCTCCAATTAATAGTTATTTATGCCATAAATAATTATTAATTGTAGAGAGATAATGTTGAACGTCATTCTAACGTCATTTGGTTTGGACTTTACACACCTATAGTCTCAACATTAAAGTGACGTCCCAGCGACGTAAATTTTGATCACATCAAGATGTGACCAAAAACTAACGTCTTGTCCACGTCTAATATTCATCGTATGTATGACGTGACAAATATGACAAAACTGACGTCGATAGTACGTCGTGGATGTCATCTGTTAAAAGAGTAATAGCCTTTTAAAAAGCAACATTTTTAGTGGCACAAAATGTTACCTCGTCTTAATTGCATTTTTTTTAAACGGTTGCTCCTACAGTGTTACACTATATGACATTTTTTATGTATTTTTTTTTGAAGGAATCTATATTTTTTACAAAAAATCTATACATAAAAAAGTTTGGGGCAAAATAAATATAATTTTTTAGAGTTCAATTCTTGTTTGACGGTAGTCATCGTTTCTCCAAAAAAGTATTTTTGAGTTTTTCTTGCATCAGTAACAGAACAGAAATTAAAATTAAGAAACTGTTTTATACTTAATATCTAAATTTTATCAACTGGCACCTGGCTGGAATGTGAAAAATTCAAGGTCACCTATTCTACACACACAAAATTTTACCTTTTCTCTTTCCCTTGCCTCAGCTCATAGGTGCCAGTTAGTAAAATGTACACATTAGACCTACTGGTACATTGTGATTTCGTCTTAGCATCTAGATGCCGTTATAGTTATTTTTCAATAAAAAAAATTGAAATTCAAGTAAAAAAACTGTCCACCAAAATCAGCTAACTTTCAGTGTTACTAATGCGTGAAAACCAAACAGTAGTACTGATAAATCATAGTTCATTTCTGCGTGACAGATATTCTACCTTGTGCAATAAGATTACTTAACCACATCTGCTGTGGTCGGCATTATTGGCCTAAAGCCAATGGCTTTTGACCAGCGAAGTTGGTTCAAAATTATTTTTTTAGTTACATACATATATTGGTTTTTTATATTTCATCAGAAGATCATATATATTTTTTGCAAACAATACACAAAAAGTTTGGGGCAAAAATGTGTTAAGCTTCACAATTCTTTCCATCTAGGCACGCCTCTGAATAGTTTTAAAAGATAAATTAACATAAATTAATTTCCCTTATTATCGCTCTAGTTCAAAGGGTAGCAGAAGTTATTACTTAAAAACCTTATTTTTAGTACAATTTTAAAGGGTCGTAACTCCCTTAGGGTCGGTTTTCGGACCTATGTTGCTATACTGGTTTTGATGTTTTGTGATGTAGAATCATCCCCTTTTTTTAACGCGAAAAGACTGCAAACACCGTGTATTATAATGGCCGTTATCGAGGTTCCCTTCTGACTTTAGTATTGCTATATTTTTGTTTTATTTTTTAGCAGAGTTTTATTAAGACGTTGTGGTCGAAGTTAATAACACGTTTGCTATTAATAAAGAAACCCTCGAAGAAATCTTACAATCTTTGTTTAAATAAATAAAAATATAATAGTAGTTTAATCATGTTATTTAGAACTAATGAACTGAGTCAACAGAATTAAGATATCATGGGATTTAGTTCAGTTTAATATGCAAAAAGATTATTCCAACTGGATATTCTTATGCAATATTATGTAACTCACATTAACAGGTATGGTCTTTATTGACTATTACTGAAAATATTATGGCATATTATGCAGGCTGGCATGAATCTGGGGTTTGAATTTTTCAATTAGTTGTTACTTTTAATGTTACATATAGTCTTCCACACGGTAAGAAAGCTCCAACGAAAGGGGGAGGTATCATCGAACGGACAGCGCCCTAACTTCCCTACTTCATAACATCCTTACTCTATAACAATCCTACTCCATAAGATCCCTACTCCCGATAACCCTACTCCGCACTATATGCAGTCGATTAGCCACTTAATGGGTGGCTCAGGGAACAAAGAACTTTCCTCTTCTGCAAAATTTTATTTTTTCCTAGAAAGTGCTTGTCTATAAGTAAAAGTTTGGAATAATAGCAAATGTGTTATTCTAATAGACTCTTTGTCCGCGTGCTCATAACATGTACTAATAAATGAGTAAACAAAATAAATATTTGACAATGACTTAAAATATCAAATATTTTTTAGGGTCATGTCGAGTGCATATAGTGCAAAGAAGGGTTCTTGGGGAGTAGGGATGTTACGGAGTAGGGGTGTTATGTTATGTTATGTTTAGATGTTATTGTTTGTTTTTGTTTGTTTTTTAACCTCGTACTATTCTACTTAATTAAGCATCCCCTAAGTCCAGGACTTGTGTGGGCTAGTAGTAGAGGGAACCACCGGCTTTAATTGACTTTCGAACCAATATATCTAGGGAGTACGCCTTCGCCAAATTTAAATTATTAATTAACTGAAAAAGGCAATTTGAACAAGGACTTTTGAGATTTGTATATAAGTTCCGAAAATTTAGACTTAAAGCGATTTTTTAAACTTTGAGATTTACGGAATTTTTAAACATTTTTGAACTACTTCCGAAAATTTTAACAATAACTTCCTATAGTGATTCACGCGACCATATAATAATAAATAAAATATCCTATAAAATTATATAACATAAAATGTTACATAAAATATTACATAAAATTTTACATAGAAATTGCATAAAATGTTGGTGTAATATTTATATATTTTCAGAAAACCTGTAAAAATTGATGGTCTCAGTTGCATGTTTTATCTTTAAGATAAAACAACGAAACATTTACTGCTATTAGTGTTTTCACATAACTTGGGTATATTTAGTCACTTTCCAAGAACATTAATGGCCAAGAGGAGTGACGTGTGATGGCGATGTATCAAAAACTTGAAAACACGTCATGACGATAATTACTTCGTATGTCTAATCGCTTTTTCGTGTGTGTGAGTGGATAAATAAACGGAATTATTTCCACCTGTTTAGCATAATTTTTTAAGTGACCAGGCGGCATAATAATCAAAATTTCTTTGTCACCCTACAGTGTATTATTTTATTATTACGTATTATATTTTACGTATTATTAAAATTTTATAAAGTATAATAATAATAATGGTAGTAAGTCATGATATTCATTTAAGGTATTTAATATTAATAATTACTAAGAACTAATGAGAAAATTTATAAAAGCCGACAGGACGACCAATAATATTAAGGTCAGAATTCTGTGATATAAATTAATATAAAAAAACATTTTTAAGAACAAGCTTTTAAGTGCACTAAAAAGAAGAAAATAAACTTTCAAGTAAATTTTCCTTTATTTTATTTTTTATAAAATAAAGGAAAATCTGGCGACAAGCTTTTATATCATATAAAATTGTATAATGTTAGAAAATGATGGGTTTGATTTACTTGAAAGTTTATTTTCTTCTTTTTAGTGCACTTAAAAGCTTGTTCTTAAAAATGTTTTTTTTTATATTAATTAATTTTTCTTTTTTTAGTCGTCAAAATTTCGTTGGATTTTTGTTTTGTTGGAAATAATTTTTTTCAAAAATACATCTTTTTCAATTTATTTTTCATTTGGACTTCGGTCTGTCGGTAAATTTGTGACCACGATAACTCAAGAACGCTTTGGGCTAAAGACTTCAAATTTGGACCACAGATTGATTGAGAAAAAGTTCTAGGATGGGATGGTTTTTCGTAAAAATGGGGTTGGGGTAAGGGGGTAAAATAGGGTAAAAATAATTTTTTTCAAAAACATATTTTTTAATTTATTTTTCGTTTTACGAAAAAAAAAACCTTTTTTGAAAAAAGAATAAAATAATAAAAAATATATATTTTTATTTTGAAAAAAAAAAGTCCAAACGAAAAAAAAATGTGATTTTTTTTTAATTTTTGTTGTTTTTGATTTTAATGAATCTAGGGCTATAGGGGAAAGTATTATTTTCTTGGCAGCATTATTTTGATAGTATATTATATGAATCATATCATGACTCGCCTTCAGCATGTCAAAAATAAGTCATTACAATCTGATGATCCTCTTCCCTGAAAAACCCGGTACCATCCGTGTATTCACGCGTATTGCATCTCGACCTGGCACGACTCCATTAGCATACGTTTCTGCTGTCGCTGTCGGGCTGAAATTACAAGAAAGCAACATGGAAGAAGATCTTGGGAGACCCAGAGGCGGTTCCTTAGCCACGTATAAAGACAGTGCACAACAAACAAAGGTAGTCGAGAAAACCTTTTAATATTTTAATTCGATAATAGTATATTCTATAACTAGTATGGAATGACTAATCCATACGTGTTGTAGACTATACTTTTTCTTCGACTGCAAATATGAAACACTGTATGGCTTTAAACTGCGGACAAGGTTAAAAACAATGTTTTTTGTGACTCGACATTGTAAATGCAACAAAACTCATGTTTTTAAATAAAGCAGTTAATCTTATTTAATAATTTTTTTCAAATCAGTAGTTAAAAAAGATTTTTGTTTAATTTTAGCGCATATTTACAAATTATAATGCAAAAATTGAAGGTTATGCCAGATTGTTGTGACATATATCAGGTTTAAATATTTAACAATAGATGGAGCAGTTTTAATTTTTTGAACTAAATTGATAAAAAACTGGTCAAATATTAAGAAAAACTAATAAACTTTATGTAATTTTAAAGCAAAACTTTAAATTGCACTAAATTATTTCATGGTAAAATATATATATTTTTGCTAATTTTGCTACAGTTTTCTTTACTTTTATAAACAAAAGATGGCACTACATGTGCTCATTCTAACACTTGATACGGAATATTCATACCGTATCTAGAGCTGGAATGGATTCATTCTGTGGTTGAAAAGTGTGTGTATTTGGTTACATTCTAAAGCAGTCGTAGAAAAATAAATTTCTAGAATAAGAACCAATTAAAACACCTAATTGTCAACAATTGGAATTTAATGCGCATCCAGGTGCATTTAGAATTTTTCTTGGGGGAGGGGGGAGGACCTGTTTCTAGCTGAACAAAATTATGTTTGATGTAAATTATAATCAATTTTTTTACTTAAATACCATTTTAAAGTGGTATTGAGTTTTATAATGTCATTGGTGTTTTTTCCCAAAATGTTCTAGTTCTCGCCAAAAAACGTTTTTTTTTCATAAAAAAAATCTAGGCGGATGTTTTTCATTTTTGGCTCTTTTTACTCGCATTGGGTTCCTGAATACGAATTATTATGATTCGTTGATGGAACGGTAAATTTCGGTTATTTTCGTTTGAGGAAATGCCCGGGGAGTGGTAATAACACATCATTGCTAATCAATCAGGCACGTTTTTTACAGTTTACAGTTTTTTAGGAATGTGCAATTTTTAAACGTTCGAAAAGTAAATTATTGTATAAAACTTCAAATGGATAGAGGAAACCTCTCAAAATATAACAAAATGATCAAAATTTGCGTTACGTAATACTTGAACGTTCCCTTTTCTAGTTTGAGCGATCATATTATTTTATAAAACTGCTATCTAAAAATAAACATATACTATACATTAAACAAGTATTAACATTCATTTAAAAAATATTACAAAATAGGAAATAATATAAATAAATATTATCCATTAAATAAAAAAAAAACACACACAAGAGTTGAATTCTATTTTTGCCATCAATTCCAAGTAACCCTAAGTATAATCGATGAGACTACGATAAAAAGAAGTCGACCATGCTTTTGCTGTTAATAACAATTGAACATCATCTTCTTAAAGCAATGGATTGTCACCTGAATTGTTCACATTTGGTTTCAGTGTCAATTGACAGCGTTTTTGATGTCTTACTATTTAACACAAAAAAGTCAGTATGCACTTATTACCTGAAAACCGGTGGGAGATTATATGGTTATGTATTGCCTTTATTTGGTTTGTGACAGAACTAGTGGGAATGTTTTAGATGAAATGAATCCGTTTTTAGATATTGTAGACAAGAAATTTAAATACATGTTCTATTACAATGGTGTACTGGACAGGAAATAAAATAACAGAAAATAAGTTGCTTTATCATACAGGGTGATTAGTAACTGGCATGCCAAAATTTAAGAGGTGATTCTACATCCAAAAATATCAAAAATGGTTCCTTTAAAGGTTGGTCCGGAAATGAGGCCTAAGGGAGCTACGGCCCTTTAAAATTGTACTAAAAATAGGGTTTTTAATTAATAACTCTGGTACCGTTTAAGCTAGAGAGACGAGGTTTTGTATCTATAGTATAATACTATAGTGTTAATAGCAAAGAACTTTTACCTCAAGAACTAATTTCAGACTAATGTTTATGAAGGTGTCATCTTTTTGTTTGTTTATTTACTAACAGAAACGCGATACAGCTTTGTGGTGTAAAATGTAGTAGTCGCTAGTCGACTTTCAGGCTACCTAGTAGCGATGTTGCGTAGTTTCCACCTTGTCATGAATTCAAATCATTATACTTAAATTAAAAATGTAAAAAACTTTATTGTGTATACTATAATTATGTTTAATAATATAGTATATTTAAATCTATTAAAATTAAACTACTAGTTCATATAAAACTCATACAGAACTAATGTTTCTTAAAATTTACAATAAAATATCCAAAGTATGTTTCCAATCGGCAACACTGTACCCCTGTCAGTCATTTTACAACATTAGACTGTGAGTTTACACATTCTTTCTCTCTCTTTACGCGTACTAAGTGTAAACAATAGTCACTCCCCACCAGCCCCTCACCGTAGTTGGTTCACGCTTCAAACAGAGTATACGGTAGATTTCATTATGTTCCTTCTTGAGGTAAAAGTTCTTTGGTTAATAGTATTAATAACGGCAATAATACTATAGTATTAATAAGGGCAATTGGTTTATATTTATTATGCTTTTATGCCTTTTTAAATTATGCATTAGCATATTAAGTACTTATATGTGCACAATAAGTGCCTATTCACAAGCTCGCATAAGAACATAAAACATAACAATGCGATGACGTGATTGGCTTGAAGTGTCGCCATGTATCTTGTAAGCCAATCACCGCACCGCATTCTTATGTTTTATGTTCTTATGCAAGCTTCTGGATATACCTTAAGTCTTACTGCGTGTATTTATTATGGTATAATTATTGTAAACATATTTAACAAATTTATGTTTATACCATAATAATTTAGTCATAAAATTTAAAACATACATTTTTATTTTTGGATATACTTATTATTATTATAAAGAATGTCGTATCTGTCTCGATCGTAAAAAGTAAGCAATTCTCTCAGGAACTTCAACTAAAGTTTTACGACTTGAAATAAGAACAAAATTAAATATTTGCTGTGCAGCATTTAGAAAATGAAAGTAAAATAAATTTCTATATTTATTCTTCATATAAAAGCACACTTTTATTAAGTCTTAAGATAAATGAAACCATTAATAAATTATACAAGGTGATTCCAAAAAGGTTAAAAAAGGGAGCTATATTTAAAGAGCTGTAGCTCCCTTAGATTTTTGACATCTACAGCGCGAAAATTCCTGTCAAAAGTTACCCTATTCATTATAACTTCTGAACGCGTTAATATATTAACTTAAAATTTAGACTTTTTACAATACTGCATCAAAAATCTTTTTTTTTTTATTAATATTTTAATATGTCTAGGGGACAAAGTGGGGGGGCTAAATTAATAAGAAGTGGGTAAATATTGACAATTTTGGACGAATTTTCGCGCTGTAAATGTCAAAAAGTAATTTTTTATAATATTTCAACTAGATATAGGTGGGGAGAAATAAAAAAAAATATTTGAAGGAGATCAACATAAGATTTCTTAGTGAAACCTTGTAAGGAAAGTGGAAAATCTTTAAAAAAAATAAAAAATTGATATTTCGATGCATAGGAGTTGGGCCACGTGACCCCCCATGCCAACAATGACTAGGACTTTTATTAAGCAACTAACCTAGATTATTTTAAACCCAAATTTATCCAGTTATAATACGTGTTACCAATGATTTTTGAAAAAATATATGCATTTTCCAAGAAAATTCTTTTTTTTCTGGTAGCAACCTCTAGGAATTGTTCGATTTTGGCAAAATTTGGTTCGAAACATTTTTTTATAGGGAAACATAAAATGAGGGGGTAGTCCGTTAACATTTCAAATTTTCACATTTTAAGAAGCACCCTATGATCAGTAATATACAAAGCTGCTTTACACTATGCAATTCTTGTGCAGTGCAAAAAAGTAAATTCCGTCAGGGTTATAGCTTTTTTCTTGAGTTGGGAAAATAGGAGTACAGTTGGGAATTTTTTCAGATGTGAAGACCTTTTTTTTTAGTCATCAACATTATTTGTCAGCGGTAAAGTTTTATTTTGAAGGAAAATCCTGTATTATTTTAGGATGGGAAACATTTTTTTTTAAGATATTTTTTTGAAAAAAAAAAAAATTGAAAAACTTGTTAAAAAAAATCAAAAAAAAATTTTTTTCAACATTTTTTAATTTTTTTTTTTAAATTTTATTTTTGCGAAAAACAAAAAAAAATAAATAAAAAGAAAATTGAACATTATAGTTTTGTTATTTCTTAAAAAGGTTTCACCCCCCATAACTTTTTTGTTTTTGGGAGGATCTTCCCCTCGTAAAACGTGATATTTTCTGAAATTTTCAAGTCGATCGGATTATTCGTTCTTAAGTTATCAAGACACAAAAATCGTGACATCGGACACAGACAGACGGACAGACGTCTAGACGGCATTTAAAAAAAAAGTTGCTTATTTTTTTTTATGAAACAAATTAATAATAATAATTGGATTGGATTGGATTGGATATTATCTAAGAATTTTTTGTCTGGGACGATTTTTGATTTTTTTTTGAAAATTCGAAATTACCGTATAATATTATTCTAGAGCAGGCGCTGTGAATAATATAATAAATAAATCAGTAACTACAGGGCCGTGGTGAGGGAGGGGGTTTTCAGGGCCCAAATTATTAGTTTACATTTTATCGAGGATCCCAGGCGTAGTTTCCTAAGTGCCTATTCACAAGCTCGCATAAGAACATAAAACATAACAATGCGATGCCGTAATTGGCTTAATGGGCCGCCATGTATCTTGTAAGCCAATCACGGCATCGCATTCTTATGTTTTATGTTCTTATGCAAGCTTCTGGATATGCCTTAAGATTGTTACATCCTAGATAACAAATATTTTAAATAATAAAAAGCATAAGGAGAAAAAAATTTAATTTTAAACAAAATTATAAAAATAATAAATTAATATTTTTATAATTTTGTTTAAAATTAAAAATTTCTGTCCCTATTAATTCTACGTCTAACCACACGTTAGTGGTACTATGTGCTTGAGACACACAAGTCTTCAACTTGCTACCATTCAAAGTCTCCAGACTAGGAGAGGTATAAGTAGTTGTCTACATTTAGCAACAGATGGAGCAAAAGTCTACATCAATCTAATGACTATATTTCTTTTGCGAATAAAGTCTAAAATCGTTTTCTTAATCAGCGTGCAGAGTTGACTCTTGGTACTGAAGAAGGCCAGCAGTCCGAAACTGTCAGTCTACCAATATCACTCTGTACGACGATTAGAAAATATATTGCTGGAATAATAAATAAAAAGCATGTAATTCGCAAGTGAATTTGCATGCAGGCAGACACCATTCCAGTAAAGAAAGCGTAATTAACGGAAAGATCGATAATGAAGACATAATTTGCATTTTACGAGGTTCTCTCCACTGAGAAGAACCGGTATAAAAAATCCTTTTGTATACCGGGTGAGTTTTATTTATGTCCATCCCAAAAGTTAAGATTAATCTTCATTCTATGAAATGAAACTTAAGTTATTTATATAATTTTACATTGTCTATAAAATAGCGGATTTTTTTTTTTGACTTCCAGTTTCGCCGGAAGAGGCATAATATATATTTATATATATTTTTTAATGGAACACCCTGTATTTTTTTACATTTTTGAATTTACCCGAAAATCCTATGTACAAAAAACTGATTGTTTTTTTGCTTTTTTTCTCATTTTCATTTTTATCGTAAAAAAACGAGATACACATATTTACTTTCTTTTTACTTAGTTAATCTTCATAAGTTTGACATAAGAAAAAAAAAGAAAAAATATGCACTCTACAAATAAAGTTTACATGGACAATACAAAATAGGAGTACAGAGTTAGGGAACGTTCAAGTATTACGTAACGCAAATTTTGATCATTTTGGACCCCCCCCCTTGTAACGCTATTTTCCTATACCATTAACATGGGCGTAACACTCCAAAATGACCCCCCCCCTAGGAGCGTTACGTAATACTTGAACGTTCCCTTAGCTCTAATTCGCTGCCACTGATCAAATATTTTTTTAATATTAGTTTTATATTTTTTTAAACAAAGTAAATTGCTCATAAAAATCGTGACAACGGACAGACGGACGGACATTAAAAAAAAATGCTTATTTTTAAATGAAACAAATTTATATCCAAGAGTTTTTTGTCTAGTAGAAACTACCGTATAATATTCTAGCTCAGGCGCTGTGAATAATATAATAAGAAACTTTGAAAATGTTCGTCTGTCTGTCCGTCCGTCCGTCCATCTGTCCGTCCGTCCGATGTCACGTTTTTTGTTTAAGAATTATCCGATCGACTCCAATTTTCTTTAGGAAAAACTAAGTTTATGAGAGGAAGATCCCTGTGGTTTTTAAAAATAATTTCCCCAAGAACAAAAATTTATTGGGGTTAAACCTTTAAAAATATCGAAAAAAACTATCTTCCTCGATTTTTTTTTCAAATTTTTTTCGTTTTTTTTTAAAAATGTTTTTTGTAAAAACTTTTTTGAATATAGATATTTTTTTTTATTTTTTCATATATAAATATATTTTTTTTTATTTTATGATCTAGGCCTACAGAGCCTTCCTCTAGGGGAAATATACTATTATTGGCAATTCAGTTAGCGTTTAAATAATTTTAACTTGCCTATTTGGCAAATGCATTATACCGTCAACTGTAAATAGTACATGGAATATGGAAAAGTCCAAACAGTACATACCATCCACTGTAAATAGTAATATGGAATAGGAATGTAAATAGTATATAATGGAAGGCGTAGCATTACATAAATTTACGGCTTGTTTTATACTTTACCACTAGAGCATCTGGTTGTGCAATATATCCATACAGAGCATCCCTAAAAGGCAGTGAACCATTAATAAACCTAAATTGCGCTTAAACAACATCATCAGGAGGCATTCTCGTACAGCCCTGCGTGTTTATTAGATAAATTACAATAAAATCAGCTGAAAGTGGAGAAAAAGTTCGATAGATCGTGCTCCAATCATTAGTATTTAGAAGACGGACAAGTTAGATACTCACTTCATGCAAACGTACATAATATGTATGTTTTCATGAAGAGAGTAGCGAATTTATGGGAAATTTTCTGGTAAGTAACTCATTATTAGAAAAAGGTGAAGCTTTTCCTTTTTGCTTAAGATTCTTGACAAAGAAGTAGTTAAATTACTTTTTCTATTTTGCGACTCTTATAAGCTCATAATCACACGCATTTTGCGTGTGCTTATAGGCCCATAAGAGGTCTGTACTTTTTATTCTTTTGGGTTGGCAACAGACCTGGCCTATCGCTTGACGTTTTACGTTCAAATGTCAATGTCGCTTTAAAGTTGAATTTTCTACAAAATTTTATGTTTAGGTTATTTTTACCATGTTAAAATTGTGTCTTGGTTAATTGCAGTACAAAAGAGAAGAGATGACTATAAAATATATGAAAATATCATTTGTTCTTAGAATTTTAAACAAGGTGTAAACTGTAATGCCAATCCAAAACAAAAATCCCTAAATCAGTCATCAATTTAAATGTAAGTTTTTTTTAAATTTTAGAGCAAAATAGAAAAAATTGTATAAAGCACTCGTTTCATAACACGTTTTTAGCGCACTAGTACTTTAGAAAACTCACCGCAAGCGGCTCGTTTTCTAAACTTGTACTCGTGCACTAAAAACGTATGTTATGAAACTAGTACTTTAATATACTATTAAATTCGCCATTAATTGGCTTATCAAAAGCATAATTTGTATAAGTAAATGCCATGTGCATTTGGTTCAAAGGATCTGCTTATTTAGTGTTTTCTTGGTTTGGTATTTAAGTTTTGTAGTATAAATAGCTAGTCTAAATATGTTTACTGAATGTCATTTAACGTATATTTCAAAAACAGAAATGATATGAATATGTTATGCAAAAGCCATTCGAGCTATCTCAGTTGTAACATGTAAAGTTGATTAAAACTGCTTGGAATCATATGGACGCTTGGTGCAGAAAGGGGTTAACTCACATTTTTAAAACTTTCAACAAGATAAATACACAAAAGGGGCTAACGGGAAGAACATACCAAAAATAAACTTTAGAGGTACAGAAAACGAAATTTAACTTAAATTAAACTTCAATGTTTCGTGTTGCCTCATCTAGGGTAGTTGCAGTTGCCCGTTTTTTACCACTACCTGGGATTTGTGTGTCTACCCTTCTCCCCAAAACGTTTTAGTACACTTTGAATAGTAGAACGGCTAACGTTGAGTAATAGAGCCACATACCGTTGGCATTGACCATCTACACATGCGCTTGGTTTTGTGCTGGTTTGATGTTTTTTTTTTTAATGGAAGGGGTTTGTTTTTAGGTTAAGGTTGGTTTGGTTTGGATCCAGTTCCACTGAAATAGTTACATTTTTCGATTAAGTAAGCTTAATTCAAAAATATCAATAACTAAAAAATGGAAATTGCCGACAAAAGGTCCCTTTTTCCTTTCCGCCTCACATTTATTAAATAGTATGAGAGAAAGTCAAAAATGAACTGTAATCCAAGAATTATAGTTACCGGAGAATAGCCTTTACCTCTTTGTGTGACGCTGTGGCTACTGCGGGGAAGGCTAATTGTCAAATTGCATGCCACTTGATCACTTTTAACTTTTTGCACCTTAGTGCGTACATACAAACTGCGCGTTTAAAATTAAAGTTTAATTAAGTGCGAAATTATATTTATCCAATACATACAGACAATTATTATGGTCTGTTTTTTCAAGCAAGATAATAAATTAAAAATCGTATAGTGAATATTTTCAAAACAGATAGGAATATTGGATGTGCAAATATACTGCGTAGTTTATTTTATAAAACAACTATATTTTAAACACAAACAAACCTGTTGTAAACATATTTACTGGGCGTTTTTTAATTTACTATCTTGCTTGAAAAAACAGACCATAGCTTTATTTTAAATAAAGAAACTCAATAATAACCCACACGTGGGTTTTACTTTATAGATTAGGCAATTATTTATTTTATCCACTCAACTGTCACTTGCCAAATTATTTTCTTGTAAATGTCATTTGGTCATTTTTAATAAAAATATTAATTTCTAAGCTATTTATTGGATAAAACTTTGTATGCTACTCGTGAGTAAACTAATATTGCCCTCTCTAAAATTAACCCACTCGATCTCCAGCCTCGTGGGTTAATTTTCTCTTGGGCAATATCCTAGTATCCTCTTTCGTAACATAAACAACTTTTATGCACCTATGGTCAAGCAAGATAGAGAATTAAAAATCGCACAGTAAATATATTTACAACAGGTTCGAATAGTATATGTTTGTGTATAGAATATAGTTATGTTTTATAAAATAAACTACGCAGTATATTCGCACATCCAATATTCCTATCTGTTTTGAAAATATTTACTGTGCGATTTTTAATTTCCTATCTTGCTTGAAAAACCGGAAATTATATCAGACCGGTTTTAGGTTAAAACACGGAAGCAATAACCGGTTAAAAACCGGTTTAAACCATAAACCAAAATTTTCTTTTAATATGGGGGTCAAAAATGGGCAAATTTTGCATTACGTAATACTTGAACGTTCCCGAAAGTCAAAGGACTTAAAAAAGGTAAAATATTTTGAGGTTGTACTTTTTTAGTAATTTCAGATACAGTAGGTAACTGTAGTTTGCTATGGGTAAGATTATAAAAACATAAATATTAAACATCAAATGAATTATAATTTATTATAATAAATATAATATAAATAACTATAGTAGTATATTGCATCATTATAATGGCATTAAAATTCTTCATATGATATTAAATTAGTTCGTATTATTTCAAAAAATAAAATAACATAATTCTCAGTTTGCGATTCTTATCAGCCGTATATTTATTGCATCATTGTTTTATTAGACATAATTCTATTCTTTATTAATCTATTTATGGGTATCTATTAGTCGATAGATTCCGAAGATTAAGACTAACAGCAATAATCTGCAATTTAACAACTTCATCCAAGCAACAGGTTGTTTGCAGGCGTCTCGTCCGACCGCATCTTTGTATTTTCCATTTCTGGCCGGCATAGAGTGGACTTAAATTTTATGATTTAGTAATATTCGCCCTCTATTTTTTGATAAATTAGTAAAAGGTTTTACAGTAAAGATGACGCAAGAAAATTAAGATTGTTTTTGTATTGGTCTGTTTCTTCAAGCAAGATAGTAAATTAAAAATCGCACAGTAAATATTTTTACAACAGGTTTGAATAGTACTTATACATTTGTATTGTATTGTATTGTATTGTATTGTCTTTATTGTATATAATAAACGTACATGTTTATATTACAAGTATTGGCAATTCAGTTTAGTTATAACTAAATTCTATATATAAAAAAAAAAAAAAAATAATATAATGTTAATAAAGAGAAAAAAGAAAAAAGTTTAACTTAAAAGTTATAGGAGAGAGTATAATTTAGTGTAAATGAGTTACGTTAATTAGATTATAGTCTATAATATATAATAAAATAATTATTTGTTCTAAAAAGAAAAAAAAGAAAATTGAAGAAAGGCATACCAAACAATATTAAAGACTAAAGAGAGAATATAACTACACAGCTTACAATTTATAGTTATTCATTCAAAACAAAAGAGCGCAGTTTCAAACAGTTCCATATGAATGAGTAGATTAGCTTAGCTTTTTTAGAGTTTAAGTTATTAAGGGCATACAGCAGGCCATCAGTGTTTAGCAGGCTACTTATATATGTATACCGAAAAGGTTCATAGAGCGGGCAGTTAAAAAACATATGTGTTAGTGTCTCCTGTTCTGATTTGTTACACATTGTGCATATTTCATCAGGGTTAATTTTGTATGAGGAACCTCTAAAGTAAAAACTCAGGGTTTTTATATTACTTGTACGTAGTTGGGCAATTACTCTAATAATGCTGATGTGTTCTTTAAATTGAAGATAGTTGTTACTATGCATATGAAGAAACCTATACATTACACAGAAATTCCCAGAGCTGACTTTTTCTAGGTCTTTATTATATAAGAATGTTTTGTATTGCTCTAACAGTCGGTTTTTATTTCTCTTTAGATTATTATAAGTTAGATTATTTAAAATATTAATTTTATTTATTTTAGTTAATATTTCCTTTATACCTGCAATCCAGTTATACTTTTCAGGAGTGTTTTGGATATTTTTAAGTTTATTAAAGCATATTTTTGGGTAGCGGTTGTCTTGCATAGATAAAATTTTTAATAACCAAGATATTGTTACTTTAAATACTGAGTAGGATAAGTGAATTGTGCCAGATTCAAGTCTTACTACACAATCTGGTGTATTTGAGGGTAAACAAAGCAGTCGTTTAAAGAAGAATACTTGAACTCTTTCAATTAAGTCAAAATATCTGAGCGACCAGACGGGTGATGCATTTAAGAGAGTATTCAGTATTATTGAGTTATATAACTCCATCCTAGTATTCCATGAGTTAGCTTTCGATTTTATCATAAGTGATATGACGGCGCCTATAGCTGACTTAGTTTTAGTCACTGACGATTTTGCCATCTCTAAAAACATTGCCGAATTGGAGAATGTCACACCTAGATAAGTGTATTGGTTGACAGTTTCTAGAGGTTCATTGTCATATTTAAAGTTATAGTTGGTTTTGTAGCCACCCTTAGAGAAGCATACTACTTTTGTTTTTTGTGTATTTACTTTGAGTTTATTAGTTTGTACGTATTCATGTAGTATTTTTAATTTTCGCATAACGTCAGCCTCTGAGTAAGCGAGAATTGCTAAGTCATCAGCATAACATAATAATAATATGTCTACTATGTTGTTTATATTTAATCCTTTGCAACCTTTAGCTCGAAAAAAAGCTTCTAAATCAGAAATAAATAGATTAAAAAGTGTTGCACTAAAGGGTTCACCTTGAAGCAGTCCCTCTGATATTTTGAAAGTTTTCGTATATTTTCCCTCTGAACGGACCTGCATACTAGCTTTACAGTAAAGTTTTATAAGAATTCTTATATATTTTGGCGAGACTCCAATACTGTAAAGTTTACGCCATAATATTGTGTTATACATTTGTGTATAGAATATAGTTATGTTTTATAAAATAAACTACGCAGTATTTTCACACATCCAATATTCTAATCTGTTTTGAAAATATTCACTGTGCGATGTTTAATTTACTATCTTGCTTGAAAAAACAGACCATAGTACTGATTAGGTAACTTGGTTAATACTAAATGGTTAATATTTAAATTACTGACGAAAAGTCATTTTTTCAACATTTGTCCATTAGAAGTTTTTCTAATAATCTAACAAATCTGTCGTACAATGATAATTATCATTTATCCACCATCTTTTATTAAAAAGTTTTCTAGTAAACAGAATTAAAAATTGATTAGGCTATGGAAACTTTCTAAATGGTCTAGTAGTTTCATAGTTTCTACTTAAAAGAGTGCTAATTCTTTAGTTTTGACATTTTCCAAATGACACTGTTCGCGAGGCCTCGAGGGCAACCTAGATAGCAGTGTCATAACATTTAAACCCGCATTTTGTTCAAGTTTCCGTCTTAAGCAATAAATAAAATGCTGCCTCATTCCGCGGGGATGTGCAAGATAGCAAACTTCAGAAAAAGCTAACTCGTCAAAACGATGGACTAAAAAACGACTAGCTACATAGAAGTAAAACAACACAACTTCGCCGTTACTCATTGCTTAAAATTCGCAGCCAGGGCCCCCCACTAAAATGACCTAATGGGAAATCTGGCTCCTACCACATTGCAATTCTAAAGTTTTAAAGTACTGGTTAAAATTTTAAGTTTAAATTTTCTTTAAAAATCTAAGAATGTCCAAAAGGTTACGAAATCTACATTATTGCATACTTGTAATGCTAGTGGAAACTTCTTGTAGAACATTTCTACTTATATAAAATTATTTTTTCTCCACTCTATTTAGACAACATACATGCAGACATCGCAGACCAGATGGATTGACAGTAACATCTTCAACGTGACAAGTCGGATGGTGGAAGATTCTTTGAAAGACAAGATTTTCCACAAGTCTACACCTAACTTGATTGATCCGCGATTAAGTTATTAACGCAAAGCTGGTTTAAATTTCATGTTAGAAATAGTTTTTAAATAAACTACAAACCTAATAAATTGTCAAGTAACCTTATTATATTATTCACAGCGCCTGCGCTAAAATAATATAGGTTAGTTTCAAATTATCAAAATTTTTCAAAAATCATCCTAGACAAAAAATTCTTGGATAAAAATTTGTTTCATGAAAAAATAAGCAACTTTTTTTTGAAATTTCAGTCTGTCCCTCTGTCCGTCCGTCTCTCCGTCCGTCCGATGTCACGATTTTTAGGATCACGATAACTCAAGAACGAATAATCCGATCGAATTGAAATTTTCAGGAAAAATCAAGTTCTATGAGGGAAAAATCCCTATTGTTTTGAAAGTTATTTCTACAAAAATAAAAAAGTTATGGGGGGGTTAAACTTTAACCCTTATCATAATACTAGATCGAGTTGGCCAACTACCCAAAGGGAAAAGCCATACTGGAATTGGAATTGGAATTTTTGAGTTAAATATTGAAATTTTATTTTGTAATAACAGTTACTACACGGTAAAAATAAATTACATTAAATTACATAGTCCGTAAATGGTAATATGTTGCCATAGACCGGAATGGTAAAAATTACATAGTCCGTAATGGTAATGTTTTTCATAGACCGGAACGGTAAAAATTACATAGTCCAGAATGGTAATATTTTCAATAGACCGGAACGCTAAAAATTACATAGTCCAGAATGGTTTGGACTTGAAATTTGAAAAAAAATATTTACTACTTAGAAAATGTTTATTCCAAATTACAAGTATATTTTGAAATATCGTAGAGTAAAATTCATTTGGTTTAATAAACCAAACGATTTTCACCCTTAATACGAGTATAAATTGCTTACATCTTTCTTTAAAGATCTATTGGTTGATAAAGATCGTAATTTATAATGAACGTAAATTTTAGGCCACTTAACACTTTTAACACTTTAACCTAGCAGCATGCGTCGAGATACTAACAATAACAATATTAAACGGTCTTCTTTTACATTATTTTACATTATTTTACATTCTTTTACATTCTTTTACATTCTTTTACATTCTTTTACATTCTTTTACATTCTTTTACATTCTTTTACATTCTTTTACATTCTTTTACATTCTTTTACATTCTTTTACATTCTTTTACATTCTTTTACATTCTTTTACATTCTTTTACATTCTTTTACCCTCTTTTACATTCTTTTACATTCTTTTACATTCTTTTACATTCTTTTACATTCTTTTACATTCTTTTACATTCTTTTACATTATTTTACATAAATTCATGAATTATGCATAGTCCAGACTAGTAAATTTACTATTCCGTACTATGTAAATTCATGTATTTTTACATTATTTTACATGCAGTTTTTACAGTGTAGTACAATTTAACATAGAGTCTTGCCTACTTTAGAGAAATAACGATTTCGGCAATATCAAAAAGGTACCACTTATATTAGTATCCAAACCTGTAATTTAGAAGCCGAAAAATTAACCTCAAGGAAATAGAAATCGAAAATAGGTAGGTAATGACTATTCAGAAAAATATAAAATTTATTGATATGTAATTACATATCGAGGTTCAAGGTAATTTGTCTAATGTTTATAATTTTTTATTACAATTGACTTTTTTTATTGCCTGTATAAATGTAGCTGACAAGTAAAGTGTCTGTTAACCTAAATACAAATCAATCATGTTCCTTTTTTGTGGTAATTGTTTGGTTCTTAGCCAATATAGAAATAGGAATATATAGTTATTTACATGACTACTTTTACACATCACTTAAATACGGTGTTTCTTAATACGGTAGTTGGGACGCATGTAAACGCACTTTTTTGGGGTACTTATAAATCAGGATTACCAAAGTCCAACCTCCTTGAACGGCGGTATTAGATTTACTATTCGGGATTTAGGCACTGGTTTGTGGTGGTATTTCAAAATTCGTGTGATTGTAGCTTTCGACTGCATCACAGTTGCAATTTTTACACTCGTTTTGAAATGCTACTCTTTCTACACTTGTTATACTAATACTCCATGTTAACCATGTATTACTTATATTCTGAATTAAGCCTACAAGCTAAGCGTTGTATTGCAGAACTAAGAACATCAAATGTTCATAAATTATATGTTTATATAAATAGTATTGGATATAATGTTAATGTAGAGAAATGCACAGTTTATCCTTGCAAAAACTATAAACGCTTTCTCATGTTTTGTCTGTCCACTTTATAAGAATCTACGATCCTATCCTAGTAACATTGATCTTGGACAAGTTTCTTGACGAGAGTACTTGACAAAGTTCTTTGTAAAGAATTGGACAATTCTTGAGCAAGAGAATTCATTAGAATTCTGTTTCCAGACTTGGGCAAGACTTTAGCAAGATTCTGGAAGCGGAGCGTTTAGCAATACTTTGTCAAGTCTGTACGTCAAGTCTGTAGCAAGCCATTTGACAAGATTTTTTGGTCAAGAATCTTGACCTACTCTAACAAGTACGATTTGATCATAATAGAGATCACTTTTTGATTTCTTGTCAATTTTGCTTGCTAAATTCTTGCTAAAGACTTGTCAAAGAATCTTGACGAAGTATCTGTAGCATTTCTTTGACAATTCTTGAGCAAGAATCTGTCAACAGTATCTTACGCAAGAATTTTCAAAATCTGGATGCAGTTACTTGATGAAGAATCTTGAGCCAGACTTGCTCAAGACTTGGCAAAAATTGTTACTAGGGTACTGGATATCAAAAATTAGTGACATAGATGAGATACTGCGAGAGGGAAACGAGCAAAGTTTAATAATTATTTACAAATATTTGGCACAAGCAATGAAATTAGGAGCTTTTTTTAATTTTTAATTTACCTTTATATTTTAAACCTGAAATTAGCCTTCTTATCTTTCCTAAATTAGTTATTTATTTTAGATCATCTTACTTTATATTATGTTAATTTATTTTATTTGTAATACTAACCGAATTTATAGTGGTTACAATTCATGTTCATTTTAGCCTGTAACGATAGAACAATATAGCTATTCCTAACAAGTGCAGAAAAGCCTCTTTACGCATGCGTTAGGAACAATATTTTCCCTACGAGCAGGGTTAAAATAAAATATCCTTTTATATTTTATCAAATAAATCGAAATAAATCTTATTTTTATAATTTTTCAATAAGAAAATCAATTAACAGGTAAAAAATTTAAACATTTTTATAATATTATAAATAAATATAACAAGAATAAAACTACGCAATTAAGAAATTAAACAATATTTATGTGTGCGGAAAAGTCTTTCTTTCTACACGCATATGGGTGCGGAAAGAGTAATCTTTCCGCATGCTCGTAGGAAATAGTTATTTTCCTAACAAGTGACTGCTTGACCGAACTCCGCTGCGCGTCGTTCGGTCAACTGCAGTCGCGTGCGGAAAAGTACCACTTTCAGCAAGAGTTAGGAACAAACTTTTTTCTAAGCGTGAGGAAAATTAAGCAAATATTTTAATAACGGGGTAGGTATTTATGTTAATAATCTAAATATTACAAATTATTTTTTATGATTTACAATATTTATAGTAAATAATAATAATAAATAATATTTATGAAAACATTCTAAAAGTTTATGCGTGGCCTACGTTGATTAGAGTTAATGAATTAACATCACTGACATTTATGGTTCTATCATTATTTGACAAATTTTTTGAAAGATAAAATTTTAAGAAAATCAATTATTATTTAAAAGTAGGACTTTCAAGCGTTATTATTTAAATATAAAAATGTTGTCAAATATGCATATTACTCTGCATAATTTTAATATATTGCAATAACTTGTTAATTTGGAACATTTTTACTTTTCCGCATAGTGCGGAAAAGTGACACCTTGCACACGTAAATGCGTGCGGAAAAGTGCACTTTTTCGCACGCTTGCAGAAAAAAGATATTTATTATTATTATTAACTATGAACCATACACGGGCACAGGGCTAGTTCTAAAAGTAAGCCTTTTTAATGAATGACTATTTCTCTTGTACAATAATCTCACATCCTCAGAGGTTGTGTTTCCAAGTACGACCTGTTATTAAAAATACAAACTAGATTCCTCCACCTACTTGAATCTTGTTGTTTATCTTCTATCAAAAAAGCTAACCGAAAAGAAAATATCTTAATTTCTTGTTATATAGACACGTAAATTTGTAAGGAAGTGGGCCGAAAGGATATGGTTAAAATTTAGAGCTTTTTTATAAACGCCCTTTTTTATTTTTAATGGTTCACACAATAACATTGTTGCCTAAACATTATAAGGTGAAACGTTGGCCATAATTATAAAATCCAATAAAAAAATACTTCTATTCCAACTTGCTATTACTGAGTGTTTAATCACAAAAATCCATCAAAAATTTCTTTTTTTTATTTTTTTAATTTTTTTTTAAATTTTTTTTTGCATTATGTACACCGATCCACAAAACGTTAATTACTCCTAACCAGACAATATTTTTCTTAAGCACTTTTGGGCACTGAAAACGAATTTACCCATAAAAAAGCTCTCTTATGAACAGTACCCGCATATTTCCAGTTGTAGTCCAGTCTTTAGCTCAATAAAAGAGGCTTTACCTGGAGGGGTAGGGTTAATGACCGCAAATAAAAAACAATTTTGCGACGTTGAACTCGATTTGGAACTTATTTTTTAAACGTGTTTTTCACAAAAAACGGATTTTTAAGATATCTCTTTACACGTTACACTATACGTTTTTAGATTTTTATTTATTTTTTTTTTTTGAAAAACCACATTTGTTTTTTCTTGTCGGTTAGGCATGCTCCTTAGAACATTTTGGGTGAAAATTAAAAAAATCTATCTGGCACTTTCTTTTTAATTTACGTAAATTATTTTTTTTTAATAATTCACACATTTGTGCCCCATTATCTCGAGTAAACCGTTTTTTGTCCTAGGATGCACCGATCTTGAGATATTTTAAAAAGTCCGTTTTTTTGTGAAAAAAACGTTAAAAAAATGACAGTTTGGACAAATCGAATTCAATGTCGCAAAATTGTTTATTTGCAGCCTTAAACCCTACCCAATAAACCAAAAATCTAAACTCCCTGAATTATTTCCAGGTAAACCCTCTTTTATTAACTTGAAGACAGGACTTTAATTGGAAATACGCCGGGTATTGTTTATGAAAAATTGGATTTAGTCAAATTTAGTTAAATTTTGGATATGTTACTCTTTCATTTTGATCAAAATTGTCCAAGGACACAACACAAATCAATATTTTAGGTGCCAGATAACTTTGAAGATCTCGAGCTAACTCGTCCAATATGTTTTTTTGCTTTTTTCTAAAAAAAATTGGCGGCCAACGGGTTTTTTTACTGTAAAATTTCTTTTCAGCGCATAAAAATACGTTAGAAAAATATAGTTTGATTCAGAGTATATTCTTACTAGCAATTGAAGTGTCCGAGGGACGAAGGAGGTTACTTACAAAATGTTGTCTTTCATACAATCACATTAAAATTATATCATCAAGCTTAATTAAAAATTTTGAACCTGATTTTCTGAAAAACAAGATTTTGTTAGTTATTTGCTCATCTATTGGACCCTTTTATTGACCTTTTTTGTTTGGTGGGGGGAAGGGGGGCTGTGTTATTATTTAAACACAATAAATTAACAAAACCAGACTCGTACAGTAAAATATTTAAACAAAAAAATTATAAATTTTATTGTTGATTTTAAATTATGTATTATTTCCCCTTTATTTAATGCTCAAGTGTTTTAAATAATATCGTCCTTATTTGATACATGATGAACATTTTAATGGTAAAAAAATAAGGTCTGGACAATATAATTTAGATAAAAAATAAAACCCTGTTGCGTTGAATAGAGCAATTATTTAAATACCAACGGTCTTCATTTAAATTTCAAAAAAATGTTAATTATCTGTCAGACGTATCAACGTCTGCGGAGGATCAATTAAGCAAAGTGAAAAAAGATAAGAAATAGGCTTATTCAACCCAAATAGCGTTCATAACACGTATGTTATTATGGCCGTACTCACACAGCGCAAACCATCCGTCGTCTATTGTTAAATTTATGTATCAGAAAAAGCTAAAATGTTTTCTCAAAAAGGCTATTTATCCAAACGAGTATCATTCGAATGCATTTTATCTGCTAAAATGATGGTGATAGATTAAATTATATAAGGACACACGTAAATACTGGACGCATGGCATTAAAATATGTTAGGGGAGGGACGGGCTTATGTGGACAGTGGGTGCATGTGGACAGTTTAATTTTCGCGGTTATTTCAAGGTTTACACGTTTGAAATAAATATCATAGATTTCAGTTTTAATGCGTATATACCTGATGCAGTGTTAATTCTTGTTAGTCGAAATTTGTATTGTCAATAACTTATTGGTTGTTTACTAGTGCTAAAGTAAATTATTCGGGTTTTGGTAATTTGACTTATTTAATTAAGTAGAATCTAAATCTTAACAAATTATATAATATATTTTAATGTACACGAACGTGTTGTGATGTGTTATCCTTAAATTTTGCTATAAAATTTATATGTTTAGTTTAATGGACCACTTAACCTAAAATTGTAACATGGGGCACATGTGGAAAGCATTCTTTTTGTGGAAGTTTTCATTTCCCACTTAGTGGGAAATGAAAACTTTGTAGTACAAGCGACAACAGTATTATTAGGAAGAGATGATAATTTTAAAGTTATCCAATAATAAACAATAACCCTTAATGTGTCCACATGCACACACACTTGGGGTAGTTGTGGACGAATGTACCTTTTTTTTAATGCTCTTAATAAATATTTTGGAATATTTTTTTAGGTCTGGTTTTTATTATATATTATTATTAACCCTTTGTTTTGTATAAAATTTATCACACTTATTTTTTTTATGGAATTTAAGAAAAATTTTGCGTTTTGAAAAAAATTGTCCACATCCGCCCCGCTCTCCCCTACTTTGTATTGCTTTATTTAGTTTGTGCAAGCATAACAAAAAATATTTAAGATATGGTTATGTCAATTGAAGAACCTGCCGGGCAAGCCTTACCATGAATTAAAAAAAGTGTTCATTACTAACTGCATAATGTATAAAGCTGCTTAGCTGTATTACAGCATAACTTCTTAATACTTGACCATATTAGCTCATAGACTTATGTGCATTATTATTAATATCCAACAATGGCCAAGAAGGGACAATAGCAAAAATATACTTTTGAACTTTTGGCTAATAATTCCCAAATGATTGCTGGTGAAAAAAGAACTGACATGAGTCTGAACTGTACGTTAAAGAGAATTTAATTTTCATTAAATAGCTCTATCACGGCGTGCCTTAAATATTTTAAATGGAAAGTCAAACCATCCCGTATTTTTTGATTTTAGGTTGTTTTTGGGATATTTCCAAACAGTTTTTGACAAAAATTGAAATCGCTCACGAAAGTCCAAAAAACAATCTAATATCAAAAAATCCGGGGTGGTTTGACTTTCCATTCAAAATATTTAAGGCACACCGTGCTATTTCTTACATAGCAATTGTTTCTAATAAAAAGCACAATTTAAATCATCTTTTTCATAATATTTTTTCCGTTGATTTTTTCAGAGCGAGATTGATATAATTTTTTCTTCGAATTCAGTATTATTATAACGTTGACTCACGGATCTGTGGCTACGGCAAATATGTTAGGAATGTGTGTGCAAGTGAGAGGCCAGTTGTAGGCATGCATGCCTTATAACGCTTTTGACGGAAAGAAGAGAGCGCGAATGATTCTTCCCCCTTTCGTCGGAGACTTTATTTCATGCGGAGAACTATACTATCCTCATTCATCATATTAAATAACGAAACAAAAACAACATAACCATAAAAGATAGGACAACTAAAATTATTACCGGTAGTATCCTGGCTTTCCCCAATTATTGGGTAAAATATAGTATTTGGATGAAGAAATTCCATATCATATTTGGATAATTGAAACTCTTTACCACTACCTTTTATACGTGTCAATTTTTAATTTTTAATTTCATGAATTCATCAGACTAATGTTAAATTAAAAAAAATAATTTTTAATTTAATACCCAGTTTTTTTTATAGGTAATTTAACCGACTACTAGTTTCTAAATAACTTATGTATTTATACAAATACATAATGCATCGTGTTTGGAAGCAAACTCTTCAGTTACGTATTAAAGTTATTGTCCAGTATACAGAGCGGTCCAAAAGTCACCCCCCCCCCTCCTAACTTTTGAACGAGTTGAGATATTGACTTCAAATTTCTTAAATAAGACCACTTAAACTATGTTTTAGCATATATTTAATACTTTCAGCTCTTAAAATGTGGACAAGGGGGCATGGGGAAAAAAAATCCTTATTATATTTTTTATTTTTTTAGACAATTTTTATTGATTTTCTAATTTTTTTAGCTTAAAATGCGATATTTTACGTTTTTTTTTTGTAAATTTTTATTTATGTCAATTAAAATTAGTTTAAAAGTATAATTTACGTTATTTTATCATGAAATTAGTAATTTTTAAAAAATTGTTTTAATTTTTTTGGAGAAATTTTTACAAAAATACCCATTTCCAACCCTATTTTAAACCCAAAAGAAAATGTTGAAAAAAAAAATAAGAAATATATAGTTAAATGGAGAATTTTATAAGCTTTAAAATGATGTATCACACGACATACCTTTCCATTTAAAAAAAATGTCCCCTCATGCTATCCTGCCCACATTTCGTTCAAAAGTTAAGAGGGAGGGGTGACTTTTCGACCGCTTGGTATAAATGTACTATGAACAAGAGCATGTAAACATTATCTTGTTCAAAATCTAATTATGAAGTATCTCAGTTGTTTTTTTTATTTAGGTGTTATTATTTTAAACAATTGCTTCTTCTTTCGTTGGTTTGGTTTGTTTGGCGTTTACGAATTAAAGAAAGCAAAAAGACAACAAAGAACCAAGCTTTTAATTTTTCGTTAAGAATAATAATATATATTTTTTATTTAAGGGAACGTTCAAGTATTACGTAACGCAAAATGTACCAAAATTCATACAATTCATACCTCGGTTCTCGAGTTATTCAAGGCTGTAGAGATTTCATATTTTTGCTACCCCCTAACACACCCCCTACTAGGGGGTAGCCAAAATATGAAATGTCTATAATCTATAATAACGCGAGAACCGGGGTATGAAGTGTATGAATTTTGGTACAATTTGCGTTACGTAATACTTGAACGTTCCCTTAGGTAATTTAAAATTGTATTATCAAA
The DNA here is from genome assembly GCA_958510825.1 of Brachypterus glaber. Classification (NCBI taxonomy): domain Eukaryota; kingdom Metazoa; phylum Arthropoda; class Insecta; order Coleoptera; family Kateretidae; genus Brachypterus; species Brachypterus glaber. The sequence continues at coordinate 98,589,398 of OY294045.1, read as the reverse complement.
TATTATAGCGCTCCTTTTTAAAAACAAACGCACTGATAAAACTGGAACCTATAAACTTCTCTTTCTTAAGGTAAAGAGTGTAATAATGATTTTCGAATAAATTGCGTTTAACGTTAAAAAGTAATTAAGTTTGCCTTATGTCTTTATAATATACAAATTTATTACACTACGCCATATTATTAATGTAATTTCGAATAGAAATCTCGGAAAACAAAAGACCCGCTTAAATATCATCCACGACTTACTTACTTACTTACTACCTTTGTAGGTAATTATACGTTTTCTTTGGTTTTAAAATATATATTACCTATACAATTTCAAGTTTTTATTTATACTAAATTTTATTTATGGCATAAATTATAATTTAACAGTTATACAGAGGATTTTTGATATTCTTGTTCGTAAAATAATATGTAAGCATCCCCTGATACGAGGGATGTTGGTGAGATTGAAGATACCCTAGAGTCGTTGTATTCATGCCACGTATGATTAAGGGATGTTTACAATAGGCGGTGTAGTGTCCGCTATACGTGGTACCACTGTGGTTTGAAATGGCGTATAAGTTGTATTTGGAGGGTGCAACAGACTCTGCGGCATAATTGCTCATATCTAATTCTTCTAGGGGGAAGTCTACGGTGACTTTGAGCTTAGTTTGAAACTGTGTCATCGGGGAGAAGCGTTTAAGGTAAATTACTAATATTTTTGGGAATTTTTGAATTCTAAAGAATTTTGTACACTTTCCGCGCTCTTTGAATTTTGAACATGTAGGTTAATATTAATTACATTAAAATTTTTCTTTTCCCAAATTTTATACTTTTTCCTAAATTTTATTCATCATCATCATCATACAATGATTTCGTACTCATAAGCCTCTATAAATATTCAAAGCTATATAAAACATATACTCATATATGATAAATCAGGGATAATTACTTAATAAAGCTCGCACACTACAAGTTTGGAGTTAACTATAGTTATATGACTATATTATTATTATTATTATTTTATAATTTTAACAGTCTGTTTTATAGAGTCTGTAAACATAAAAATACTTTTTCTGTTTAGCGAATCTTATAAGCTCATAATCACACGCATTTTGCGTGTTCTTATAGGCCCATAAGAGGTCTCTACTTTTTTTTCTTTTGGGTTGGCAACCGACAAAAGTCTATCTCTTGACGTTTGCCGTGCAATTGTGAACGTCGGTTAATTTTCTACAAAATTTTGTGTTTAGGTTATATTTTACCGTGTTAAAATTGTGGCTTGGTTACTTGTAGTGGAAAAGAGAAGAAATGACTATAAAATATATCAAGATAATATTCGTTCTTAGAATTTTAAACATGGCGAAAACTGTAATGCCAATTCGAAACAAAAATCCCTAAATCACTCATCAATTTAGATGTAAGTTTTTTAAAATTTTAGAGCAAAATAGAAAAAATTGTATAAAGCACTCGTTTCATAACACGTTTTTAGTGCAATAGTACTTTAGAAAACTCACCGCAAGCGGCTCGTTTTCTAAACTTGTACTCGTGCGCTAAAAACCTATGTTAGGAAACTAGTACTTTAATATACTATTCCGTAAGATATTCCATATAGTTATCTCTGGAAGCTGTGTGTACCCTTCGAGGTATCGTATAGCTATTACTAGAAACAGTTACCGAGTAGATGTGTTATTAAGTTATTCATCCCGCCTGCAAGTATAATAATATGAAAATTGACTTGTACTCATGTTAACAAATTATTCAAACACGATAGAAGATCGTCGTTTTTTCTCATGTCATAATGTAGTACCTGCCAGGCACCAACATTAATGAAAATGAAGTGACGACCGCAAAAATGGTTTTTTTCACTACCAGCCTAATCTTTATTACTGTTCTTTTCATTGGTAGAAATATTATTTCTCTACCTATGACGTCAGAGGTTCTAAAAATAATGAAATTGCACCATGGTTAATAATGAATTTTTATTCAGCTGTTTTGGCATCTGACTTTTCACTTAATTATTAAATCACATTGCTATTTACAAGTGTCTTTGGGCACCAAATTTATTTATTGCATGATAAATTAAAAAATATTAACTAAATTAGTACCTATAAAACATGTTTTACAAAAAACACTTCGAAAAGTGAAAATCATTGGTCCATCATATTCAATCATAGACTATACAAACCATATATTACCATAAGGATCATAGATTACTAGAGGTACAACCCCCATATATTGATTTTTGAGACAATAGATTCTCCCTCACAGTTTTCGCCTGTCCCCTTATTTCTGGGGGAGTACCAGAATCATCACTTTGCATTTCACTTTCCATTTTTATATATTTTATTACACTTAACACGGAAACACTTTCTAACTTAATAATTTTAGCAGATCACCAGAAAATTTCTGCCAGAAATGTCAAGTTATTCATTTGTTTTTTTAATGGCCGCGAACGGCCAGCGTGATATTTTAAATTTATAAGCTTTTTCATTAAATTTTAGTAAAAAAATAAATAAATAGCTAATTAATTGTACTGGTAGTGAAAAAAATACTATATTTTCCACGTGAGTGAAGATTTAACATTTTAGACCGCGTCTTGCGGGATTCGCGCTAGCGGGCTCATCCCGCAATTTGACGCAGGTCAAAAATGTTAAACTTCTCTCACTTGGTAAATAATATACTATTACTGAAGAGTGGCTTTTTATAAGAATAATATACATAAGAGTAAACTATTCATACTTTCCTGTTTTAAGTCTATCGGTTCAGATTCATAAATACTATGGTGTTTTTTCAAGCAAGATAATAAATTAAAAATCGCACAGTGCAGTATATTCTATAATTAGTATGGAATAGACAATATTCCGCGCGAGCGGAAAGTTTGTCATATGGAATGACTATTCCATTCGTGTTGTAGACTATACTTTTTCTTCGACTGCAAATATGAAACACTGTATGGCTTTAAACTGCGGACAAGGTTAAAAACAATGTTTTTTGTGACTCGACATTGTAAATGCAACAAAACACATATTTTTAAATAAAGCAATTAATGTTATTTAATAATTTTATCAAATCAGTACTTAATAAAGATTTTTATTTAATTTTAGCACATATTTACAAATTATAATGAAAAAATTGAAGGTTATGTCAGATTGTTGTGACGGATATTAGGTTTAAATATTTAACAATAGATGGAGCAGTTTTAATTTTTTAACTAAATTGATAAAAAACTGGTCAAATATTAAGAAAAACTAATAAACTATGTAATTTTAATGCAAAACTTTAAATTGCCTTAAATTATTCAATATTTCATGGTAAAATATATATATTTTTGCTAATTTTGCTACAGTTTTCTTTACTTTTATAAACAGGACATGGCACTACATGTGCTCATTCTAACACTTGATACGGAATATTCATACCGTATCTAGAGCTAGAATGGATTTATTCTGTGTTTGAAAAGTGTGTGTATTTGCTTACATTCTAAAGCAGTCGTAGAAAAAATATTTTTACAACAGGTTCGAATAGTATATGTTTGTGTATAGAATATAGTTATGTTTTATAAGATAAACTACGCAGTATATTCTCAAATCCAATATTCGAATCTGTTTTGAAAATATTCACTGTGCGATTTTTAAGTTGCTATCTTTTACCATAGAGACATCAATGTCACTAGTTCTAACTTGTACACAGCAAAAATGACAAAACTGTCAAAAAATAAGTGACGTAAATTATAATAAGTTTATTTAATAATAATAATAAGTTTATTTAAGTTTTAGAATAGAATAGAATATCGTTTATTGTGTGTAAAAAACTAAATAAATATAACAAAAATTTACATATTAATCTTATAAATAAGCTAATTATATTATAAAGGATTAGTATTAAGTATTAGTATGTAACAATTCAAAATAAAATATCACACAAAAGATGATGTTCGCATAGCGATCTTCCACATCATCCATACATAACAAAATAATTATTTTAAAATTGAATAACTTTTAATGTTGTTGGTCTAATAGGTATTTTCTAAGACGAAATTTAAATGTATTTTCAGATAAAGCTAAGAAATTAATTATTTAGTTAAGAGTGCTAGGGGCGGTATAGTTAAAACAGGCAGTAAATTTAGTGGTTTTTGGCTTAGGCATATTATAAGTATCATTACGCAAGGTTATACTACGACATTGTGACCGTAATTTTAATTCTGAGTATAAATAATTAGGCTGTTTGTATTTAATTAGTTTAAAGAGAAATATGCTAAAAAAGTACAGAACTCTATTGTGTATTTTTAATTCATTGCAGTTATTAATATGTGATGTAACGTGATTTCTATATGGGATGTTAAATACAAATCTCATGCAAGAGTTCTGTATCTTTTGTAGTCTATATTTGTTGTTTTGAGACAAAAAGAAGTAGTATACACTTGAACAGTAATCTATACTGGGGTAAATTAAGCTTTGAATAAGTTTAAGTTTTGTATCTCTTGAAAGTACATGTTTTGTTTTGTACAGCATTTTAAGTTTCATGTAACTTGTACTTACAACTTTATTAACGTGTTTTTCAAAGTTAAGATCTTTATCAAGAATAATACCCAAGGTTTTTGTGTGATTTGACCAAGAGATAGGTGTATTGTTAATATAAATTTTTAAACTGTTAAGATCAATTTTTACATTATATTGTTTTATAAATTTAATAATTTCAAGTTTGACACCTAGGTTTTGGAAAACCTGTGTTGTGTCCTAGAATAACATTACTTTATTACTTAAGAACTAAAATTATAGATATACAAAAAAACTGAAAACATGACAACTTTCAGGAAAATCCTGATATCTCCTAAACCAGAAGTATAAAATATAGAAGAATTAAAAGAAAATATTCATTAAAACTGCGGCAATAAGAGAGACTTTACTAAATTGATAAACAGTTTCAGTGGCGTACCATGCAAGTCCTAGAAGATGGGACAAAAAACATAGTTGCACATTTTTTGTTGCTGTTAATACAAAAATACTTTTTTGTAATCATTCTAAATAAAAACAAAATTAGAGAATGTTTAAGCTTTAGGGGCTGTCCATATATTACGTAACGCAATTTTTCAAAAAAATTGACCCCCTCCCCCCCTGTATAACAAACTGTCACATTTACCAACACCCCCCCCCCTGTGTAACGCGTAACAATATAAAATTTTTGTTTCGCAATAAATTTAACTGTATTCTCACTATTGATTCGTTTTTCTCGACAAAACAAACATGAATCTAAAATATAGTATAACATAACCTTAAAAAAAATTTACACGAAAAAATCACTCAAACTTTAAAAAAATATTCATAATCAATATCACACAGGGAAAAAATACTAGGTACATCTTTTTACACTGAGTGTCACGTATAACACGTATATTGTTTATGCACAGGTACACAAAATAGTACACACATGTTCTGTGAGTACACATTCCGCGCGAAAATGTATCATCGCCGATGATTTATCGCCAAGATCACGCAAGAACAGGGCCGTAAGATTTTTTTTTAATATCAATGTCAACAGTTTTTTTACTGATTACAATATTATTTAAATATGCATAGTTTCGTCAATTTTTGTGTGAAAAAGGGAATTATAGGCCACTAAATAGTAATTTATGTTGAAATAAAAATACATCTGCCAAGCTTACGAAATAAACATTAAATTTATTAAATTCTGTTACGTAACGTTTACCTAGACCCCCCTACCCCCTGTCACCAACTGTAACAATTTCTCTGCCCCCCGCCTAGGCGCGTTACGTAATATATGGACAGCCCCTTATAACAAAAAAAAGGATCAGTCAAATCCCTTAAGTAGTTTTCGAAATATTAAAAATGGCAATTTTTTAGGTTCTCCGAATTTTGTGCCGTGAGTGTATATATATTTTTTAACTTTCAGAAATTATAATACTCTACCCTTTTCATCGGGTTGAATGCACAGTTTTGTTAGTGTTAATAAAGTCATTTTCCAGTAATTGAACTCAAGGCACAGGTTGATTATATTTCAAGTTTGTGGTCCAGCGAGGCAAAGTGAGAACCGAGTAGGGTCTTTGGAATTTGGACGAGAGTTCTTTCACTTTACAACCCGCTGTGTTTTGTACAACGTTGCCATTGCTTTTTAAATAAAGTAAATGGTTTTCAAAAGTAACTTCATCATTTATGGTTAACTTCCGACTTTACCTTCCTTGATAATAGTACATTAAAAGACAAGTTACATAATACACGCTCAATAAACACTTTTTACATTGCTAAACCTAGAACCAACTTGCTTAATAACTCACCTATTTATTCTATGTGTAATAATTACCATATAACTCAGTTTGAGGCTGATATTTTTTCTTTTTCAATTAACCGCATTAATAGTTATTTATTATTATTACTAGTGAGTAAAGTAAGAAAAAGTCCAAACGAGAGGGCAATATCGGTTTACCCATGAGTGCCATACAAGGTTTTATCCAATAAATAGCTAGGAATTCATATTTTTATTTTTATTTTAATTTTAATGACATTTACAATAAAATAATTTGACAAGTGACAGTTGAGTGGGTAAAATAAATAATTATCCACTCAATAAAGTAAAAGCCAAGCGGGGGTTATTATTGAGTTTATCTATTTAAAATAAAGCTGGTAATTGTCTTATTATCTGTATGTAAATAAACTTGTCTTAAGACACTATTTTGGCGCACGCGTCCATTTTTGGAAACGAGCCGCGAAACGGGAAGTTTTCCAATGGGCGAGTACGCCAAATGTCTTATAGAAAGAGTTCTTTATACTATTTTATCTATTTGCGCCTTTTATTTTGATTACAAAGTACTTTAGTTTAATGACACTGAAAATTTTTCATTTGTTTTTTTTTTCGCTAAGAATAAAATTTTCAAGTTTTAAGTGTTATAGTAATTTTGAATAAAAATAGACGAGGAAGAGTTAATATTTACTCCATTATATAAAGGTGTATCAAATGCTTTCATCCTATCAGCCGAGCACCTTCACTTCTAGTGTATGGGACTTATCTATGAGTAACTTGAACTTAACTGACACAAAATTAAACACAGCCCAAAATCACACACAAAACAACACCTAACAACACAAAACATACATATTTATTAACATATTAAAAAAAATTTAGCTGTATTTTAGATCATTAGATACCGTTGAATACAGAAACCAATATTTTTAGAAATTTCTAATTATTTCATTTGTTTTGTTTACGAAGGGAACGTTCAAGTATTACGTAGCGCTTCTAGGCGGGGGGTGGGGGTCATGATCAAAATTTGCGTTACATAATACTTGAACGTTCCCCAACCTATGAACAAAAAAATCCCCATAACTGTTTTAGAATTAACAAAAAGGTTGCTAAAACTATTTTACAATCAAGCTTATTGTGACTCTCAAGCCAAAACTACAAAAACTTACTTATAAAACGCAAATACTTAGACAAATAAAATTTGAGAGCAGTTATATGATACATGATAACCTATAACAATTAAATAATATAATTTAAATAATAAAATTTTTATTAACAAACAGTTTCTAAATGTGCAATGCGGTGCAGAAGCTTTAATAATGCTATAACAGAAAATACTATCAAAGATTCTAATTTCGTAGATACAGGCTTTGGAAATAGAAGATTTGCCCCACACTGTGGCGACGCCAAACGACCATTTTTATTAACAAATATGTGCGCATAAGGTAACTAACTACATGTTAACCTACAAAAATTAAATAATACTATAATATAAATAATAGTTATTTATGGTACTAGTGGGTAAAGTAAGATATTGCCCATGAGAAAATTAACCTGCGAGGCGTCAGTCAAGCAGGTTAATTTTCGAGAGGGCAATATCGGTTTACTGATGATTGCCATACAAGGTTTTATCCAATAAATTGCTTAGGAATTCATATTTTTATCAAAAATTATAATGACATTTACAAGAAAATAATTTGACAAGTGAGTGGGTAAAATAAATAATTATCCACTCAATAAAGTAAAAGCCACGCGGGGATTATTATTGAGTTTATCTATTTAAAATAAAGCTGGCAATTGTCTTATTATCTGTATGTATTGGATAAAAAACTTTTATTAACAAAATAAAGTATTTTTTCAGATAAGTATTAGTTTCAATTATAATGGATTTATTTTATTTAATCATGAAATAAAACCATATCTTTATGGAGGGCGCTGTAGTGTTGTATACAATTGGCGGCCATCACAGCCATCCTCATCCCCTAGGGGCCTCTGTTAAGCAAAGATAAATTGAGTTAAAATCTTTTTTAATTTTTAAAAAATAAAGCTTTCTCTTTAAACGACTAAAATCATGACTTTCAGTTCAAAACGTGCTTTCTCAAGAATTAGATAATGGAACTTTTGAAATGAATACCTGCATTTTATTTATTTATTGTGTTTGCTTATCAGTTTTAATTCAAGACTTATGGTTTTAGCTTAGTCAGAGTTTATAATTATATAATTTTATGCCAATAAGACTGTTAGACACTTGTTAAAAATATGTAATTACTAGACAAATATTTTTGAGTTTCTTGCTTCCAGGCCGAGGCTGAGAAGTACCAAGCATCAATACTTGAGACAACAAAAAATCTATTAAATCCAACGAACTAATAACTCTTCTCTCTAGAATAGGCATTTCATTTGTAAAAACTGACAAAAACGTAGCCAACATATACATTTGTCTGTCTTACTCGCACAGCTTTGTTCTAAAAGAGACAAAAATAACAGTTACTGGTAATTGTTATTGTTCAGGCCTGAATATACCTACTATTTGTTTACAAACAAACCGATATGTTGGCGATACTTTATATTAACGGTATGCATATTCTAGAGAGATGAGTTGGTAGTTCGTTGATTAAATCTTAAAAACCTACAATTTCACACAAACTTTTATTTTTCTTTAAGTTATATTAAACTCATAAATAAATTGGATTTGGAGGTATTAAAAACTAAAATTATAATTTTACTTTAATTATAATATTAATTATGCTATGTACCTATTACATACTACATTTTTTATTAAATATAAAAAATAATAATTAATAAAATGTGACACGGGTACCTTTTCTAGACAGGTGAAAAAATGAGGGTTTTTAAAATAAGATATCAAATTGAATTTACTTGAAGTGGTTGTAATTATAGGTTATAGGACCAAAATAAATGCTTTTTTAACGTAAAATCGCCAACGTTTCGAGCACCTAAACGGTCACTCTTCTTCAGGGCTACAACAAGGTTTATTAATTAGAACATACAGTAATACATAAAAAATGAATAAAATAAAATTTTGAGGTTATGTTACCTTAATTACTTCATTCAGCATATTGTCAACATAAAAATAATACTAGGCATAGTATATGCCTTACGTAAAACATAAACCATATAAAAATAACAATACAATGTAAAAAACTATTAACAATGACTTCTGTATAATATGTATTCCCTAACTTAGTAACCGCTACTCCACAAAAAGTCGACTAATTGGTGTTGAAAATAAGTAGGCATATTGTCCCGCAAAAATAGTTCAAATCAATAGTTTGCATGTTTTATTTTAATTTATGTCGAAATTTCGTTTGTCAGAAGTCATTGTTAATAGTTTTTTACATTGTATTGTTATTTTTATATGGTTTATGTTTTACGTAAGGCATATACTATGCCTAGTATTATTTTTATGTTGACAATATGCTGAATGAAGTAATTAAGGTAACATAACCTCAAAATTTTATTTTATTCATTTTTTATGTATTACTGTATGTTCTAATTAATAAACCTTGTTGTAGCCCTGAAGAAGAGTGACCGTTTAGGTGCTCGAAACGTTGGCGATTTTACGTTAAAAAAGCATTTATTTTGGTCCTATAACCTATAATTACAACCACTTCAAATAATTTGATTAAGGACATATAAAAAATGGAAAATTGAATTTACTTTTCCTGTATTTTTGGACCAAATCCTCTTGTTTTTTCTTGTAGCTTTATCGGACTATTTTTTGGTTGCACCATTATAAGAAATTTATTAAAAGAAAAATTTAATGAAACTAATTTTACCTATGATTGAATTTTTACTAGTGCCATCTAATTACAAATGTAAAAATACAGCCTGTTCCAGAACTCGCGTACCGAAATTTAAGAGGTGATTCTACATCCAAAAATATGAGAAAAAGTTTCTATAAAGGTTGGTCCGGAAATGAGCCCTAAGGGAGCTACGGCCCTTCGAAGATGACGTATTGAATGGGGAACAAAAAAAAGCACCAATAAAATTTTAATGCTGCAGGGTGATTCTTCATTTAAAACTGAACAAAAAAGTATTATACACCAAAACACCTAAATTTAATATTAAAGGAGTAATAGCCTTTTAAAAAGTAACGTTTTTGGTGGCACAAAATGTTACTTCCTCTTAATTGCATTTTTTTTGATAACGGTTGCTCCTACAGTGTTACACTATATGATATTTTATATGTATTTTTACTCTAGAAATCTATATTTTTTACAACAAATCCAAAAAACATACACATAGAAAAGTTTGGGGCAAAAATGTTTTAAGCCTCATATATTTTGTCCGTCTGGGCACGCGTCTGGATAAATTAAAAAAATAAATTAACATAAACTTATTGCCCCTATTAATACTAGTATACATGCAAAAGCTCGCCGCTCTAGCTTAAACGGTACCCGAGTTATTAATTAAAAACCTTATTTTTATTACAATTTTAAAGGGCCCTAGATCCCTTAGGGCTCATTTCCGGACCAACCTTTATAGGAACTTTTTTTATATTTTTGGATCTAGAATCACCTCTTAAATTTTGGCATGCCAGTTATGGATCACCCTGTATATCAAAATTTATTAAAATGCCTATACTGCCCTGCTAAGACAAGTTGCCCTATCTGCAAATTAGATGTTTTGAGATATTGCCAGTTTTATTTAAGCGAAAACAAAAACAATAAAACTGGCCATATCTCAAAACATCTAATTTGCAGATAGGACAACTTGTCTTAGCAGGGCAGTATATCTCGGAAAATAATAGTCCTACGATAAAAATGATCATTGATCACATATATTTGTTTCTGTAGGGGATTAATTAAACATTAATTTTATTTATGCAAAAAAAAATTATCCTACTAAAAATAATAAGTGAGATATCGCTAAAAATTATAGTTTTTGTCCATTTTGCCCCCCCCCCATTCCCTAGGCTTATGTTAACAATATTTGATGTTTGGTGAAAGAATTTTTTAAATCGGACATTCACTGTAAAAACTGCATGTAAAATAATGTAAAAATACATGAATTTACATAGTACGGAATAGTAAATTACTATTCTGGACTATGCATAATTCATGCATTTATGTAAAAGAATGTAAAATATTGTAAAAGAATGCAAATGAATGTAAAAGAATGTAAAATAATGTAAAAGAATGTAAAATAATGTAAAAAAATATATTTACATTGATTTACATATTTTTACATGATTTTACAATGTCGGGCTATGTTATTTTAAGACGAGCGTGCGCTTTTGACAATTACCAAGAAGTTATCATGAGATGGACCGTTTAATATTGTTATTGTTAGAAAGATAGCGACGCATGCTGCTAGGTTAAAGTGTTAAAAATGTAAAAAAAGGTAAATATTATTTATGTACGATATTTATTATTATAAATTACGATCTTTATCAACCAATAGATCTTTAAAGAAAGATGTAAGCAGTTTATACTCGTATTAAGGGTGAAAATCGTTTGGTTTATTAAACCAAATGAACTTTACGCTACGATATTTCAAAAAAGCTTTGACACAGACTTGTAATTTGGAACAAACATTTTCTAAGTAGTAAATATTTTTTTTCAAATTTCAAAGTCCAAACCATTCTGAACTATGTAATTTTTAGCGTTCCTATCTATGCAAAATATTACCATTATGGACTATGTTATTTTTACCATTCCAGTCTATGGCAACATATTACCATTTACGGACTATGTAATTGAATGTAATTTATTTTTACCGTGTTCCGTCAAAAGTTATAAGGTTTACATACAGATCAACAGACACACAAACAGATAGAAATTTTTTTAGGATCCCATTTTTTACATTGTCTCGACGTTTCATGACAAAAAGTCCAAACGAAAATGTAAAAAAAAGTCCAAAATGATCAAAATTTGCTTTACGTAATACTTAAACGTTCCCTTACAAAATCATCAATAATGTTCAATAAATTTAAATTCGAAAAAAAAAGAAGGATCATAAAAAACAGCATTGTTTTAGGTAATAAATTTCCTTTTATTAAATGTATAAATTTTTATTCGCGAATAAATTTCCTAGGAACAACACCGATTTTTTATTAAAACTTACGAGTATTTAAAACAATCGACAAAAAAGTCGTACTTGTGTACACTGATAAGGTTTTTGTTTAGCTGTAGCTATAGGTATACCTAAACAAGCCGTGAAGATATATAATGCTACGCATACCATTATTAAATAATGGTTTAAATTACCATTTGTATCCAATATTTTTTTGTCTATAACGTTTTTTTATCGATTTTGGATATTCGAAACTACCGTATAATACTATTCTACCGTATATGTATATATTATACAGGGTGTATTTGAAATAGGGTAGGAAATTTTAACACGTGATTCTACATGATAAAATATGACAAAAAGTTCCTATAAACATATGTCTAAAAATGCGTCATAAGGGAGCTACGCCCCTTTGAAAGTGGCTAAAAAAATCGGTTTTTATTTAATAACTCAGGAACCCTTTGAGATATATTAACGAGGTTTTGCACGTGAATTAATCCTAATAAGGCCCATCTTTGTATGTCATTTTCACGTACTTATTTAAACCAGGGGTGTGCGAAACGGGGGGGCCTTATCAGTTTTTTGTCCCAAACTTCTTTCTGTGTAACTTTTTTGCAATTTTATTTTTGAAATATGATTCCTCAGGTCAAAATACATAAAAAAGGTACTCTTGTTGTAATACTGTAGGATTAACCGTTTTCGAGAAAAGTTAATTTGAAGGTGAAATTTCACGGTTCGAGGACGAAAAATTAAATACTAAAATGTCGAGAACCAAAATTTTAATGATGTCATGTTATTCTACATCAAAAAGTAAGAAAAAAAGTTTCCATACACGTAGGTAGAAAAATCGCATTTAGAATCAAAATGGAAGACGCATTTAGTCGGTACGCAGAAGTATGCGCAGACGGTCAAATATCATTCTAGTTTGTTATTTTGTCTATGGATGACTCCTACAGAAGTTACTACAGTAAAAATATACTCCAAAATTTGGTGGTTGGCAACGCTGGTCCTCGCAGTGGCCTAAGGTTAAAAGCCCTTCTTGCATCTTTTTCTCACTTCATCGATACACTATCCAGTCATCTGGGTCTCTCCATCGCGAAGAAAGAAGAAACCCTGAGACTAAGACGACCAAGTCGATATTTCTATTTACTTTACGGTCGCCGCGCAACAATAACACACCTACGATTCGGAATCTGGTTCTTGATTTTATGAAAATAAATTCTGCATGCTAGAAGAAACGAGCATTCAAACCAGACTCAAGGACGATAACATACTAAAGAAACCAAAGAGAAATATTGTTATAAAGTCTCTAAGACATATTGCATACCTATTTACTTGGAAATGCAAATATACACAGATTAAAACATTCAGGGTCAGCATTTCTAACGTGCTTAAATTTAAGGTCTTAAAACAAAAGCCTTTCGCCAAACGATTTTTAATTTATAATGGACTGCCGTCTATTTAGATTAGACAAAGAGAGAAGTTCTACAGAAAGAGATAAAAGTACAATTATTATTGTTTTAAAATAAAATTATGCATATTTTAGGTAAAAATAACATTTTAGATTATATTTTAAATTACATGAAGGTGAGTTATTTGTTTTTTTAAAAAACTATTTTTTTAATTTTTATAACACAGCTATGTGTAGGTCTAAAGTTCCCTAGGGAACTTATGACCTACTTCTTAATTTGACAGCCATTGATAATAAATACCCCGTTGTGTGTAAAGATTTTTTACTTGTTTTTGTGTTTAATAAGCTGTTTTATGTACTCTTTAATAATTTTGCATATAATGCATATTTTTTGTTGCACTGTGATATAATTGAAATATAATATTATTAGGGAATTTTGTTTTTGGGTTGGTATTGAGGACCTAAATTTATGTTGCCTAACGTATTGGACTGCTGTCCATTGCATATTAAAAGCTTACGTAAGCGTTATTACCAGACCCCTGAATAAATAGGACATTGGTAGTATATACCACTACCGGGTTTAAAATTATAGGCATTTTATAATATTCTGTTAACTGAATTTTATTGCAACAAGTATGCATTAAAATTGTTATAAAACAGTTTGCATACTTTTACAATGTTATTAAGATTTTAAATGGCCAAATTTTGCTTTACGTAATACTTGTAGGTTCCCTTAGATATGAATTCATTTCTAAGCTTTTTTAACTTTAAAAGAATTAAAGAAAAATGATTTTGCAACTTTTTATAATGCACATAAAGGACGTTTTTCTGTATGCTTGTGAATAAAATATTTTGTTTTGTTGCAGTCAAAATTACTATAATTGCAATATGGCCATATTTATCGTTGTCGTTGTACCGCACAATTTTTTTTCTATTTCTATAAGATTAAAAATATACATACAAACTGTTGCTTCTAAGCCAACGATATATTTTTCTTTGATATCACGCAGAAGAAAATATCAGAAAATTATCTTAAACCAATAAATTTTCGAGCATCTTCTTTTTAAAGCCTTATCTATCTTAAACCGTTACTACACACTATACTAAACTATCTATAAATATTTTTTGTTTTTGTGTTATTTTTTAAGATAGGCATCCCACACGGTTCAGTAAGTCAGTGTGACACAATCAACCTCGTAGAATTGTAACAAATTACTACTCGGAGTATACCAGAGTCGGACTGGCCATGGATTTTACCGGGGTAATGCCCGTACCTTCAAAACCAAGCATTGTTTTATGAAGAGTGCAACTAACATAAGGGCCTAACCCACAATAGTTATTTATGGTATTAGTGGGTAAAGTAAGATATTGCCCATGAGAAAATTAACCTGCGAGGCGTCAGCCAAGCCAAAATGATTAAAATTTGCGTTACGTAACACTTGATCGTTCCCTTATCTTCATTGTTTAAAATTTTTTGTTATATATTTTATTATAGAATGATTTGTTTTGAGTCTATACAAACAAGTGCCTAAAAATGCTAACCCTGTAAAAAAGACCATATAGACCTGTGAAGGTTTCTGTAGGAATTCATAGGTACCACAGGTTTCTATAGGAGCGGGCGCCTGTGAAATGTCAAGTTTCTATGGGGTTTCATAAGTACGACCCGAGAAATGGAAGGATTTCATAGGAATACCCAGAGATTTCCCTATAAAGACCTATAGAGCTCTACTGGACATTTCCTATTGAACCCTGTCACGTTTTATAGGAAATTCACTACTTAAACCTATGAAAACCTATTATATATTTTTTAGGGATAAATAGGAAAATCCCTAAAAAACTTGAAGGCATCTATAGGTTTTGACAGAGATTTCCCTATAAAGTCATAGTGTACAAAAATCCACAGAAATATTCCAATAGGTTTCTGTATGACTTTATAGGAAAATCCATGTCCAAAAACATATGAAAACCTATAAATACCTACACGTTTCATGGGAATTTCCCTGTTTAAACCTGTGAAACAATTTTATAGCTTTCTATAGGGATTTCCCAATAAGTCTCTATAGGTTCTTTTTTACAGAGTACCCTATGAAAAATGACCAATAGAAATCAAATACAAACCAATAGAAATTTGTATTGGTTTTTATTGGTCTCTATTGGTTTTATTGGTCTTTATTGGTATTAAAATTAAACTCTATTGGTTTATATTGGTCTGTGTTGGAAAAAATTTTTACTGGTTATTACCAATACAAAACGTATTGGTCTGTATTGGTTCTTTTCCAAAATATATGTTATTTTATTGGTATGTATTGGTTTAAATTGGATATTATATTTATTGGTAAATACCAATACAAAACTTATTGGTCCGTATTGGTTTATTTAAATATTTTTTTTAATATATATTGGTATCTAATGGTTTATATTGGACTTTATATTTATTGGTAAGTACCAATACAAAAACCTTATTTTTGTATTGGTTTGTATTGGTTTATATTTGACCAAATATCGATATTATATTTATTGGTAAATTCCAATACAAAAACTTATTGGTCTGTATTGGTCTTTTTTAAATATTTTTTTTTATATTGGTATCTAATGGTTTATATTGGATATTATATTTATTGGTAAATACCAGTACAAAAACCTTCTTTTTTGTATTGGTTTATATTTGACGAAATATCGATATTATATTTATTGGTAAATACCAATACAAAAACTTATTGGTCTGTATTGGTCTTTTTCAAATATTTTTTTTATATTGGTATCTAATGGTTTATATTGGATATTATATTTATTGGTAAATACCAGTACAAAAACCTTCTTTTTTGTATTGGTTCATATTTGTCGAAATATCTATATTATATTTATTGGCACATACCAATACAAACACTTATTGGTCTGTACAGACCAATACGTATTGGTCTTTTTCAAATATTTTTTTTATATTATAATATTAATACCAATTGGTATCTAATGGTTTGTATTGGATATTATATTTATTGGTAAATACCAATAAAAAAAACTTTTTTTTTTCTATTGGTTTGTATTGTTTTATATTTGATATTATATTTATTGGTAAGTACCAATAAAAAAAAATATTTTTTCTATTGGTTTATATTTTATATTATATTTATTGGCAAATACCAATATAAAAACTTTTAATATTATTTATGTTTGAAACTGCCCCTTGTCTGGGTTGAATCTGCCTCGCTCTGGGGCTGATTCAGCCATTTTGCAGCCTGTGATTTAAACAGCAAAAAAAAATATTAAATATTTATTTTATAAAATTTTTAACTACAGCTATTTATAGACAAAGGTTTGAAGTTTACGACAATGGAAAAATTATTTTGAAATATTTATATTTTACAAAGATATAAATTTTTTGGCAAAAAGCTTTTTGGCTTTGGCACTAGTCGTTGAACCTTCCCCTACAATTTCCAATAAGATACATTTTATCTTTATTGGTCCGTATTGGTACATTATTGTACCGGTAAAATCCAATATAAACCAATATACCAACTTCTACAAATTATATTGGTAATTTCCAATAAGATACATTGTATGCCTCTCTATTGGTCTGTATTGGTCTCTATCGGTTATTTTATTGGAAAGCCCATTATAAACCAATAGAAAACGACTTACACAAGATTGTATTGGTAATTTCCAATAATACGTTTTTCGAGTCTCTATTGGTTTTTTTTCGGTTTGTATTCGGTTATTGTACTGGTCTATATTGGAGTTTACCAATAGAAACCGACTTACGTAAGTCGTTTTCTATTGGTCTGTATTGGTATATACCAGTTCAATAACCGAGTACAAACCTCAAAAAAACCAATAGAAAATTTCTTCTGTTCTCTATTGGTCATTTTTCATAGGGTAGTTTCTGCCCGGTAAAATGCACAGCCAGTCCGATACTGGAGTATACAAGACTAGCCGCCTGACTATGATATCCCTTTACATGAGAGTGGTTTTAAACAATAAAGGTGCGAAAAATTTATTACTTCGCGTCTGAGGAAATAAATCAGCCAACCATCGTCTGACGCAAAGAAAAAATTAGGTACACCAGACAAAGCTTAATTATTTTATTTTATTAGGATAATTAATTTTACTTTTATTTAAAGTTAAATAAACTTCTGTTTAGTTATGGACATAAGCAACTAAGTAAGTTTTATAATAATATACAGAGCGGTCCAAAAGTCACCCCCCCCCCTCTTAACTTTTGAACCAGTTGAGATATCGACTTCAAATTTGGAACTTTTAAATAAGACAACTTAAACTATCTTTTAGCATATATTTAATACATTCAGCTCTTAAAATGTGAGCAGGGGGCATGGAGGCACATTTTTTTAAATGGAAAGGGGGGTCGTGTAATACATCATTTTAAAGCTTATAAAATTCTCCATTTAACTCCATATTTTTAAATAAATAAAAAAAAACTTTGGGTTTAAAATGGGGTTGAAAATGGGTATTAATGTCAAAATTCCTCTAAAAAAAAAACAAATAATTTTTTAAAAATATCTAATTTCATCATAAAAAAATGTTAATTATACTTTTAAACTAATTTTAGTTGACATAAATAAAAATTTATAAAAAAAACTTAAAAAATCGAATGTTTTAGCACAAAAAATTGAAAAATCAAAACCTTAAAAAACATTTTTAAAACATTTAAAAATGTTAGTAAATAGAGAATTTTATAAGCTTTAAAATGATGTATCACAGGAGCCCCCTTTCTATTTAAAAAATGTCCCCCATGCCCCCCTGCCCACATTTTAAGAGCTGAAAATATCAAATATATGCTAAAAGATAGTTTAAATTGTCTTATTTAAGAGTTCTAAATTTGAAGTCGATATCTCAACTCGTTCAAAAGTTAAAAGGGGGGGGGGTGACTTTTGGACCGCACTGTATTGTGTTTTGTAGATTTTATGTCAAAATGTATACATTTGTTTTTATTTAAAGGTACTCATCATAGGAGTCCTATCAGATAGGACCTTTACTTAATATTTGTATTTACACCTAGGTTCTAAATTCAATTTTACGAGTACCAGGGCTTCTTAAAAATGTATGCTTTTGGAGGGCGCAGACAAAAATATTTTGGGCAAAAGGGTAACAACGGCAAATACATCTGAAACCCTATGAACTACAGCAAAATGCCCTAACATTGGTAAAGGCAATCATCCCACGTAATGTCTATTTGTTAACCTCATTTTGCACGCTCCTGGTGAAAGTTACCAAATAGAAATGATATAGCATTGCCTTTATTAATGTTAAAGCATGTGCCAAATTTCATAGCTACCTTAGTGCGCATAATAGTATATTGTGCAGTGAGTAAGCAAATTAAGACTTTAGCACACCAGCATGAATGTTTATTGACGATTCGAAGCGAATTGTGGTCAAGCCCGCCTCGATTCGCTCGGCCTAAATTATTTTTTGTTCGTTTGATTCTAAAATAGATATGAAATTTTTTTGGGCGATTTCTGTATCATACACAGTGCGGCCCTGTTAAGAGGAGGTTTTTTGGAATGACCACACAAAATTTCTTTTAGTTGTCGATAATAGACTACCACCTCATTACATATCACGTCACCTAAATCACAGCTGCTTCTTGGGAGATTTTTAGCTTTTTCTGTTTTTTAACTTTTTTTTTGGCATTATTAGAAAAAAAAAATAAATTTTCATTAATACTTTGGCAGTGCCGCACCGAAGGTGAAGGCAGTCTAGTTCAACAATCAAAAAAAAAAAAATGGGTGGTCATTCCAAAAAGCCTAAACTCTCACTGTGCGTCATCGAGAATTTATTGGCCGAAAACTACCCGTCGGCACTATCCGATTTGTTTTTTTAAAATAGGGAATGGTCTTCCAGTAGTATTTTACATAACAGCGTAAAAATTATTTGGTAGATCAATTTTTTTATATTTATTTTTAAACAAACAAATTAAATTAAATAAAAACAAGTTTTTAAAGTTCAAACCCTTCCTAATTAAGTACATATTACGTACCTATAACTAAAAAGTAGAGAACAAAAAACTTTTTTTTATTTAATTTTATTTTCAAGTTTTTTAGTTATGTTTGTAAGACTTACTTAAATGTTTATATAATTTATTTATTAATAACAAAGTCTTAAATACAGTAGGTTGGACTAAATGTGATACCCAGGCTAATTGTGACATGTCCTGTTATAGTTCTTCTAAACTAGTTTAGATCCAATCCAACCCTGGCATTAGGTTTTTGACAGTATTAAATATTGCGCGTACAATTTCAATTGGATTTAAACTTGTTTAGAAGAATTACAACAGGACATGTCACAATTACCCTGGGTGTCATATTTAGCCCAACCTACTGTACTCAATTTTTCCGATGGGGAAATGAAGGGGGTGTTAAATTCTTTTTTTTATCACTGGCTGTATATAACCTTATTTTACTTTAAAATTATTTTCCTTGGGTAAGAAAAGATTTTTTTTAAACTTTATATAAAATTGTATTGTCAACCAAGTTAAGCATGTGTACCAAATTTTAGCTTTCTAAGTGTATTCTAAGTGGGTGAAACAAAATTTTGGGAACAGAAAAAGCTAAAAATCTCCTAAGAAGGAACAGCTGCGATTTAGGTGACTAGTGGTATATAATGAGGGGGTAGTCTACTATCAACAACTAAAGGAAAATTTGTGTGGTCATTCCAAAAAACCTAAACATACCAGGGTTGCACTGTGCATACGGTAATTAGTATTTTACAATTCCATCCATAGTAATATAAAAATAATTACATTTCAACATATTTTAGATTGATTGAGACTTGATCGCAGATTCAGATTTTGAAGTTTTACGCACATGTTAATGGTATAGGAAAATAGCGTTACAGGGGGGGGGAGGGTCCAAAATGATCAAAAGTTGCGTTTCGTAATACTTGAACGTTTCCTAACATAAAAACCTACATAACAGCCTATAATGGTGAGAGACCCGCACTCCCAGGCCATAGTAGAGTCTGAAGTCCCTAGTAAAAATCAAATTTAAACAGGGGAGCGTTAAAAATTTAACGGTTTTACAATTTTTAAATATATTTTTAGTATTTTTTTCATTAAAAAAAAATTATAACTGTAATATATTTTTTTTTTTACTTCAAAAAATTTCAGGCCCCCTGGAATTCTAAAAAGTCGGCGCATATGTTGTAGCACACACCTTATTGTCATATTTTTTGGTAGAAAACTTTACGTTTTTAAATTCCTAGGCATGGAAAGCCTTCAAGGTTTTCTAAATCACCTCAATTCCCAACATAAATCTATACGGTTTACGATGGAAATTGAGAACAACGGATCACTTCCCTTTTTGGACGTTTTGGTTTACAAAACGGAAAATGGCTCAATAGGACACTCGGTATACAGGAAGAAAACCCACACTGACAGATACCTAAACGCATTTTCACATCATCATCCCTCTCAAAAACGCTCGGTAGTTAATTCACTTGTTCATAGGGCTTTCATGATTTCAGACAAGAATTCCCTAGACACAGAACTCCTTAAACTAACCAAAGCCTTGGCCATGAACGGTTATACCAAAAAAGACATTAATAAGACCATATACAAATACAGAAATCCCAGACCCAAACAACAGGACAATAGTGAAAATGACAGACAGACACAAGTTATACTTCCCTATGTAAGCGGTATCACGGATATATCCGATATATCGATATATCGATAAAATAGGTAAACTTTTGAAGAAGTCAAATATTAGGCGTATATAAAATACCCTGCTCCTGTGGTACGGTTTACATAGGTGAAACTAAGAGAAAAATTTCTACAAGACTTCAAGAGCATGAGCGCAATATAAGAAAGAAACAAATTTCCTTATCGGCAGTAGCCGAACATGTACATGAAACAGGTCATAAAATCAATTTGTCTGAAACAAAACAAATATTAACAGAAAACAGAAAAATGCCAAGGAAGATACGGGAATCGATAGAAATCATCAAGCATCCTAACAATATCAATCGGGACACTGGTTACCACTTACCTGCAATATGGAAGTCTTTGATAGGAAAAACCTCGTCACGGGTGAATAACCACAACTCGTCATAAATAGTGACACAAGTTGATTCGAAACTTAGTTTCAGATTAATCCCTGAAGATGTCTCTAGTAGTAAGAGACGAAACGTCGGAAAGTGAAAATCCATTAACACGGTCTAAACCCGAAAGTGAAAGTTCTTTATATCCTAGGATCCTCATAAGTAATTCGTTCTTCTTCTTCTTCCGTTTTATTGGCCTTGGTGATTAACCATATCAGCCAGGGTTGGGTAATAAGTAATTCGTCGAAAAGAATATTTTATCCAAGGCAAGAGCTTACTTATCTTTACACATATTTTTGCATGTACATTATTTTTTAAGCCAATTAAAAAACCCCCTGACATTTTTATTAACGAGATATCGTGTTTAAAATTAAAATTGTTTATTCGATTCGCCAGGTTAAAATAAATTAGGAATGCCACACAGTGTCCAGGTTGCCACTAGTACCTTTATTAATGTGTTCGTTCTGATTAATTTATGCAAAACATTTATTTGTATTTTCATATGTCGTTAGTGAGTTATGAGGTAATTATTATTCAATAGATCTGTTTAATAAATACTATACAGGGTGTTTAAAAATAGTGCTACTTAAATTTAAGGATTCTAAAGCCAAAATACATACCGGGTGTCCCAACTCTATTTACCCAACGATTTTATCGAAAACTTAATGAGATAATCAAATTCTGCGAAAACCATCTAAAATAAGACTTGATACTTTCAGCTCTTAGAATGTGGGCAGGGGGGCAATTTTTGAATGGAAAGGGGGGTCGTGTGATACATTATTTTAAAGCTTATTAAATTCTTCATTTAACTATGTATTTTTAAATTTCTTTAAACATTTTTTTTTTTAAATAGGGTTGAAAATGGGTATTTTTGTCAAAATTACTCTAAAAAAATCAAACAATTTATTAAAAGTTATTAGATTCATGATTAAAAAACGTAAATTATAGTTTTAAACTAACTTTAATTGCCATAAATAAAAATTTACAAAAAAAAAACTTAAAAAACCGCATTTTTTAGCTCAAAAAAATAATGAATCAAAACCTTTAAAAAATTATTTAAAAAATTAAAAAATATACACTCCAATAGAGAATTTTATTTGCTTTAAAATGATGTAACACACGACCCCCCTTTTCATTAAAAACACTCCACCTATGCTCCGCTGCCCACATTTTAAGAGCTGAAAGTATCAAATTTATTCTAAAAGCTAGTTAAGTTGTCTAATTTAAGAAGGTTTTCGCAGAACTTGATTATCTCTTTTAGTTTTCAAGAAAACCGCTGGGTAAATAGAGTTGGGACACCCGGTATGTATATTGGCTTTAGAATCCTTAAATTTAAGTAGCACTATTTTTAAAACACCCTGTATAGTATTTATTAAACAGATCTATTTAACTATATATTTTTTAATTTTTTTTAGACTTTTTTTTGGGGTTTAAAATAGGATTGAAAATGGGTATTTTTATTAAAATTATAGGGGGGGGGGGGGTGAGTTTTGGACCACTCTGTATATTATAATATATTATAATACATAATTGCCCTAATACATTGCTATAATTTAAAACTTACATGTTAATTTGACGTAACGAATGACATCCAAAAAATATATACAACAAAGATATCTCAATTAATTTTAAATTTGTGTTGGCCTCAAAAAAACAAATTAATAACAGGGTACTAAGGAGGGATCATAATGACATGATATTTACCTGACGCTTCTATTACCCGCAAGCACGCTAAAGTCATCGAGGGTTGACCAAATTTTATTCGAAATTAATATTTTCTTAGCTTTTAAAAATGAAATTATTATAGTTATTGGTTAAGGAGCAATTCACACCTCAAGTGGATGGTGTGATAGCATCATCGGTTAACACGTTAGCGTTTACTGGCGATTGGACACCGTAAAGTGATTACATATCAGATGAGATCTAAATCGCTAGCCTGTTATGAAAAAAACAAGATTTTCGTCAACGATTACATATTTGACATGTATATTTATCTATTAAGCCTCTTTTTATTATTTTTTCTTTCTTTTTATAAAAAGTAATAACTTTGCTCTGGGTAGCTATTCTCATTTCGGTGAGTTTTATTCACGCGTGAAAGCTAACTTCACAGTAGTTCTTCTGATAATTTGATTGGCCTAGACAGTGTAGCTCCGCCCATATTCATCGAAAGATTAGGTGGAAAAAATCCGCTCGAAACCAGTAATCTGTAGTCGACTACTAAGCAAGATTTTAGAATTAACACCACAGGAAAAAAATCTTAAAAAAATTTAATGAAAATATAATCTTAAGATAAAGGTGTTAAAGAAGATGAGAAGCATATCATATTTGATCAAAATTTTACCCAAAATTATGTTTTTCTATTTTGCGACTCTTACAAGCTCATAATCACACGCATTTTGCGTGTTCTTATAGGCCCATAAGAGGTCTCTACTTTTTTTTCTTTTGGGTTGGCAACAGACAAAAGTCTATCTCTTGACGTTTGCCGTGCAATTGTGAACGTCGGTTTAAAGTTTAATTTTCTACAAAATTTTGTGTTTAGGTTATGTTTTAGCGTGTTAAAATTGTGGCTTGGTTACTTGCAGTGGAAAAGAGAAGAAATGACTATAAAATATATCAAAATAATATTCGTTCTTAGAATTTTAAACATGGCGAAAACTGTAATGCCAATCCAAAACAAAAATCCCTAAATCAGTCATCAATTTAAATGTAAGTTTGTTTAAATTTTAGAGCAAAATAGAAAATATTGTATAATGCACTCGTTTCATAACACGTTTTTAGCGCACTAGTACTTTACAAAACTCGCCGCAAGCGGCTCGTTTTCTAAACTTGTACTCTTGCGCTAAAAACGTATATTATGAAACTAGTACTTTAATAGACTATCCTGTAAAATAGTATCTATTTATCTTTAAGATCCTAATTTGTTTCATACACTGAGAGATCGTTAGCGTAGTAAATACTAAACTTTTTTTTTCTTACTGTAACAACCAGTTTAAGATATTAATACGAAAATAGACGTTATAATTTTCATATATAATTACCCAAGAGGCTAAGAATTATGGGGGAAAAATTTGCTGTCTGGAAATAATTACGACCGGAGCGATGCTCCTGGAGTAATTATTTCCTTTGACAGCATTTGAATGAAAACTCTGATTTTTTCCTGATAATTCGAAGAATCATGTGTAATTCGGAAGATTATTTTTTAACGATTTATAATACGTCAAACCTACTTTTATATTTTTTTTTCATCGCAAA